>JASDQU010241225.1:142844-179886 GCA_032191745.1 Picea mariana
GCTTATGGGATTATGAAAATAACAAAATCATTAGGATTAGAGATGTCATATTCAATGAGAAGGTCATGTACAAAGATCAGTTGCAGGGAAAGAAACAGGAAAAAGAAAAACAAGAATACAAAGTGCTTGATGAGATCACTGAAAAAGAAATTCCAAAGGAACCAGAAAATCAAAATGTACAACAACAGAAGCAACAGGTACCTCAAATACCTGCAAGTGTTGTTAGAAGATCTACCAGGTTAAGTATACCCCCTGAACGATGCTCTCCTTCATTGTATTATTTATTGTTGACTGATTCTGGTGAACCAAAATGTTATGAAGAGGCAATGCAGGTAGCCACCAAAAAGAAGTGGGAACAAGGCATGAAAGAGGAAATGGATTCCTTGGCAAATAACCAGAATTGGGACTTGGTTCAGTTGCATGTGGGAAAAAGAGCATTTCAGAATAAATGGGTTTACAAGTTGAAGGAAGAAGATGGAGGAGAAAAGCGGTACAAGGCAAGACTTGTAGTAAAGGGGTTTGCACAAAAGAAAGGTATAGATTTTGATGAAAT
The DNA here is from genome assembly GCA_032191745.1 of Picea mariana. Classification (NCBI taxonomy): domain Eukaryota; kingdom Viridiplantae; phylum Streptophyta; class Pinopsida; order Pinales; family Pinaceae; genus Picea; species Picea mariana. The sequence goes on from JASDQU010241225.1 coordinate 143,398, forward strand.
ATTTTCTCATGTTGTTAAAATGATTTCAATTAGGACTATTTTAAGTCTTGTGGCAGTAGAAGATTTGCATCTTGAATAGTTAGATGTAAAAACATCTTTTCTCCATGGGGATTTGGAGAAAAAGATTTATATGCAACAGCCATAGGGGTATGAGGTCAAAGGGAAGGAAAATTTGGTATGCAGATTGAAGAAGAGCTTGTATGGCCTAAAGAAAGCTCCAAGGTAGTGGTATTTGAAGTTTGACAGGTTTATGACAGAATAGGGTTATAGTAGATGTCATTTTGATCATTGTGTTTATTTTAAAAAGATAGAAAATGGAAGCTTTATTATCTTGCTATTGTATGTGGATGACATGCTTGTTGCAAGGTCTAATATGCAGGATATAAATGTGATCAAGAAGAAATTAGCCAATTCATTTGTGATGAAGGATTTGGGTGCTGTGAAGAAAATCTTTGGCATGAGAATAACAAGAGATAAAAAAATAGCAAATTGACATTGTCTCAGGGTGAGTACACAGAGAAGGTATTGGAGAGGTTTAGAGTGCAAAATGCAAAACCAGTTAGTACACCTTTGGCTCACCATTTCAAATTAACTAAGGAAATGTGTCCCAAGACATAGGAGGAGATAGAATACATGTCCAAGGTCCCTTATTCATCAATAGTTGACAGCTTGATGTATGCAATGGTTTGCACAAGACCAGATATTGCACATGCAGTGGGAGTTGTGAGCAGGTATATGAACAATCCAGGTAAAGAACATTGGGAGGTAGTAAAGTGGATTCTCAGGTATTTGGGAGGTACTACTACTCATGCATTATGTTTTGGGAGTTCATAAATTTTTCTACAGGGATATGTTGATTCAGATATGGCAGGTGATAAAGACTGCAAGAGGAGCACCACAGGGTATGTTTTTACTATAGGTGGAACAACAGTAAGTTGGATTTTGAAACTACAAAAGGTTTTTGAACTTTCAACAACAGAGGCAGAGTATGTTGCTTCTATAGAGGCTAGTAAAGAGATGATTTGGTTATAGAGGTTTATGGAGGAATTGGGAAAGAAGTAGGAGAACAACAGGTTGTACTGTGACAGTCAGAGTGCCATTCACCTTACAAAGAACTCAACCTTCCATTCGAATACTAAGCATATACAATTGAGGTACCACTTCATACGATCCACTTTGGAAGATGGACATTTGAAGTTGGAAAAGTTACACACTAGCCAGAATCATACAAACATGTTAACAAAGGGAGTAACCAGGGAGAAACTGAGTTCCTGCTCAGTTTCAGTTGGTCTTCGAGAATGAAGATGAAGATGAGAAATTTTCCAGGTCCAAGAAGGTTCAGAATCTAGCATATACAACAACGGTGGGGTTGTTGAGATCAGTCTCCAAGTGGGAGATTGTTGATTATGGAGCCTGATTATCTTCCTGATTCAGAGGTCCTTGCTTTTAGTTGTGTTTATACCACATGAAGTATTTACACCCCAGAAGTATGTACACTCTTCCACGCAGGGGAGTGCATAGGGGGGGTACCCCCTCTGTGGGGTCTGGGGGGGCTATCCCTCCGGTTGGGGGGTCTGGGGGCAAGTGGGCCCCAACAGGGGTTTTGGGGCGAAGCCCCCTGTTGTAACAGATATTAAAAATTTGCTCCACTTATGGTTTTCATCCAAATGTGTTTGAGAATGATCATAGATCTTCTTCAGCTGGGAGTCTGGGCGACCATTTTCATTTATTTTAATTATTCATGTTTCTTATACTATATGCTTGTTTCGAGTATTTGACAAGTATTTGAGGCTTTACAGTAATGGGGATTAGGTGTTTAATGTCTAACAAAGCTTCACGGCCGCCCCTGTGTAGATGTCGTTATTACACATTGTTGTGGTGGAGTAATTCCTGGAGACGACACTATCTACAACACCAATGATCCCTATGTCGATGATTATTATCATCAGGCTGTGCAAGTAAAGAATGCTACTGGTTCTCGAGGAAAAAGTCAGTTTGCACCATCTTATCTACGTGAATTGCCTTCTCAAATAAGAGATGCAGCAGAACCACATGCTTATCTTCAGGTAGAAGCACTGGGAAGAGTGCCATTCTCTTCTATTCACAGGCCTCGCCCTCTTTTGGAAGTGGACGCTCTTTCAACACCAAATGCATTAGGTGATAATGTAAATGACCCGAAGGTCACTGAGAGATCCCTTGAGTAGGAGCCCATGCTGGCTGCAAGAATTGTTATTGAGGATGGACTGTGCCTTCTTCTTGATGTGGATGATATTGATCGGTTTTTGCAAGTGTCTCAACTACAAGATGGTGGGGCCCAATTAAAACGAAGGCAATAGATGCTGTTGGAAGGATTAGCAGGTTCTTTGCACTTAGTTGATCCTCTTGGAGCAGAGGGTGGCCATCCTATTGGGTTGGCTCCAAAAGATGACCTTGTCTTTCTACGCTTGGTTTCTCTTCCCAAAGGCAGAAAAATTCTATCAAAATACCTTCAACTTCTCACACCTGGAAGTGAACTTTCACGAATTGTCTCCATGGCAGTTTTTCGGCATCTGCGTTTCTTGTTTGGTGGCTTAACTCTAGATCCCAGTGCTACAGCTGGACGTGCTAGGACTGTGGCTCTATGTGTTTTCAACATGGATTTAGATGCCCTTATTCGCTTGTTTGACCGTGAGTAGTTTGTTCTTTAGAGCAACCACCACTCCGCCCTCTTGGAAGTTCTACTGGTGACAGGGCATCAGTGGTTCTAAAAGCTATTCTGGAAAGAGCTACAAATATCCAGATGATCCTTTCGACAGACTTCGGTCTCCTGATTCCAATCGATCAGTGCTTCCAAATATGAGAACTAGGATGAAAGTATCAACTGGAGCGGCCTACGATAAGCCACCCTCTCTAGTCATGCAAATGACATTGAAAATGGTAAGAATAGTTCCAAAGAATTGATTAGTCTAATAGAATACAAAACAAGGGGACCCCCATGTTACAACTTTTTACAGTTCGCCAAGTGGTTGTGTTGAATATACGCGTAAATGAGGAAGTGGCTTCCCATATATGGAGTTGTTTGAATCATTGTTATTGTGTTGGGTTATTACTTCATTTGCTACTCGTGAAACTCTTGATTACGACTTATTTTAGCTCGCTCTCTCGATGGAAGGATAAGAAACTATTCCTTTATGTTAATCCTTGAAATTAAATATAATAAAATGAATCGAAGAATCTCTTTGCCTTGTCATGGAAGGAAAGCAAAGAAGATGATATTTTTGTCCTATACGAAAATTAATCAACACCATCGATTCCAGGGCTTATTCTTTTGAGGTGTCTCGTTCTTTGACAACTAAGGCAGACAATGTGGTATAGTTTGGGGAATCCAATGGTGGCATTACCATTGGTACGATGGTTGGGATGTTACCGTTAAGGTGAAGGCAGAGTTGTTCTTCTAGATGGTAGTTGTAATGGCAGTAGATCAGCGAGAGAAGCGATGGAGGCAATCCATCTATATCGTGTCTGCAGTCAGTGAATGAGATAAGAACCACATTTTTTTTGGTTCACCCATATTTCAGAATGATTGTTTTTATGGAAGATCCCTCAGTATGCCTTGATCGGTACTTTGGAGGTGTTCATGTACGTAGGTCAGCTATAATTTTTTAATAGCCAGGCCCGACGCACCTTTGAAGCACATTACTTTACGTAATCATGGAACAACGAAGTTGAAGGCTTCACCAGGTACCCAGTGAGCGGATTCAATTATCGCATGCAGCGTTCTAGAGGATGCCAAGGCTGCCATCACCGGTAGCAAGAGAAGAAAAAAGGTCCGTGCAAAGTTTAAACATAGCAATGGATTAGGGGCGTCCTTGTAGTGTATATTTTATAGGTGGGTACCAGTGGCGGCCCATAGACTATCTAGCAAGCAAAGTAGGACACTAGCAGTAATCCTCATTCAGTCATTGTTTTGGAGGAGATACAACAATCCGATACGTTTTCAATTGAAGGCATAACTAAAGCTATGGAAATAGGAACCCTTCTGAATCCTAATGGAGATGAAATCAGCCTTCCGAGAGCTCGTAGCTACATGGAAATCTGGCATCATCAACCACCAGAGGAAATTCATTGCAAGTGTAAGGCAGATGATGAGGGGCAACATCAAGAGAAGAGTCTGCTTCTGAGGTTTGCAGTGCGTTGTTATCATAAGAGAATGAGTCGAGCAATTTTTTTGTTCTCTCTATTAGAACAGGTTCAAATAATAATAGTTAGGGTGACACCCAACGTTAAAAAAAAAACCAAACGCAGAAATGCCTGTCCTACTGTCGAGTGATTAATAATGGTTCAACAAAAACTGACGAAGCATCTGGCAACCACAGAGCCCAAGAAGACAAATTGTTTCACATTCCCTGGAACGAAAAGAATTTCAAATATTTATTTTAAAAGTATGAGGGATGTAACAGAAAAAAGAGGGGGGCGCATGAGCGCAGCACTGGGGGAAACCTCTTTCAAAGAGGGTTTCATTGTAATTGCTGAGTTTTTGTAAACCAGATTGGAGTAATAAAGACAATTTTTTCTTGCGACTGTGAGATTCATCACGGTCGATTTATTTCAGCATGTTTTCTTCTCCTTCAGCTGTGTTAAATCTATTTGGAATTTATTTAATATGCTCCTTACTCACATTTGATGTGTTATCGTTTCTTTATGTCTTCCTTAATCCATCACGACTGCATTACATCTTGTTTTCATCTAACCGATGGGATTTGTTATACTTTAGTATGACCACTACTATAACGAATGGATTTGGGTTTTCTGTAATTGTTTGATGTCTTTCCTCTGCACACGCTATCAACGGTGTAAGACCAGCCTACATTTTTAGAATGTTGCATATATCCTTCGCTACGTCGGCCTTTCCTTTTTCTTTCTGCCACTACATCATGATTTATCAAAGCGCTAAGAGATAGACTTACTTTGCCTCACTTTCTGCAAGTGTTTGATCTCTGCTATTGTCTCTTTTTCTCGGTTTTCATTTGACTCCATGCCCAATGGACCATTTCCCTGGTTTAACCCCCAAACTCTAAAAATCCAAGACCATCTTTTACCCAAAAATCTGCCCACCATTTCACGCTTATTTCAATTTATTTCGTGACATTTTTCGAGAGATCCCTCTCGGGTTGGGGGAGGGTAGCCTTCCAATCCAAAGTGGTTCGAGGTTGCCTCAGGATTGATTTGCTGCAACCCATTCCAATTCTGAGTGTCAACACCCTCGAAGGAAAATTTGCCTTGTAAATGTATATTGTAATTTCATTGTAAATCTGAATCGTTCATTATAAGGTCGCAGATCTAATGGTAGAGATTATGTTAGGGTTTTTTTCCCTAGAAGGAAACCCTCTTTTATGAGGGAAATGTATTGCAGCTATGGTTGAGTGTGTGAATATGGTATTATGAGATAGGAGACTGTGAGAAAAATAAGAGGAAGTTACAACGGGTTTGTTGTAGGTTGTATCCCTTCATATGATGGATAATAATAAAGGAAGGACCTGACAATTTCTTTGGTGGTCGTAGCCCACACTGGGTGAACTATGTAAATCTATGTCTCTATTGTATTGTGTATCTTCTGTGTTTTGTTTTTGCATTTGTTTTATTTTATTGCTCCACGGTCCTGTTTTTCTAACAATCATACCATGTGGCCAAAATGATCATCCATCGAAGGAAGTCAAGAGTGTAGGAGAAGCGGTAAGTTTAGGAGAACCAATGTCTTTCTAGCATGAAAAACACATCACACACGTGGAATATCCTTTATCAACGACAATTCTCTTAACTAAGAGATTGTTGAAAAAAACCCCTATCTGAAAGGATACATGATATGGAAGGTGTGGTCTCACATTAATAGCATCAAAATTCATTATGAGTTGACTAGCAGAGTCTACAGCTCCTATGGTAGATAACAATGCAACATGTTGTGAGGGGAAACTTTGGAGAACCTCCAAAGTGGACATTGCACAAGGTGATTGAGCCAAAACCTCCACAACTAAGTAATTGGGAGTGGCTCGTGCATTAGCGTTATGTGTTGTCCTTTTATAAATTCCCTTAGGTATGTGCGTCATTGTTTCTTTTTCAGGATTCTCTATATGGAGAGGGGATTTATCCTCTAAAGTTTTCTTACCCTTCTACATCGACTCTAGGTTATCATAATTTTGATTTCTCATCGAAAAGTCTACATCTTTTAGCTTCAATGAGTTAAGAATGTTTACTACTCCTTTATATCCATTAGAGGGGGGATCACTCGAAGTGCCCCCTTGTGGGTTGAAGTTGGAAGAATCAACTTGCATGTTATTCCCTTGCAGAAAAGGGTTTTGCAACACAACAGGTTGTTGTTGCTGATTCAATCTTGGTAATTTATTGCGCTTCTTCCATTCACGAGAATTTGTGTGTAAGGTGATCATAGTCACAAAGATTACAAGGAAACTTCACCTTCCTTTTCTCATCCTTTTCCCCCTCAACATTTTTATCTGAATTTTTATTATTACCCCCACCACCTTTATTACCATTTTCTTTTATTTTATCTCCAGGTTGCTGATCACCCTTTGAAGTCTTCATTTGCATAGAATGTACATCGAAATATGAGTAGCGGGGGTGGTCGACCTAGTGGCTGGATTGGCCGCATGTTGTTGGATTGCAAGTTTTTGCATCTTTCTAGCAGCCGAATTTGTGGATTTTGACTGAGAAGAACCCACTATACCATCAACATGTGGGCTGGACTTTGGCTTTTCCAATTCGAGAGTAGATCACGACACATTTGGCATAATCTCATAGAGCATGCCTGTCTAAGAGTATATAAGCTCTAACTGCTACACCCTGAATATTGCTTGTTCCTTTGAAAACATTCCTGATGTTACAATGTCCTTTGAAATATACGTGATTAAGGATTTTAGAAACCATTTGAGGAGGAACTTCAGTGGAACCATAGCCTTAATAAAGCTCTTCCATCTCCTCCATTCCCGAATGTGATCGGAAATGTGCGTGGCACTGTATTGTACAAAGTTAGCAAGCAATTTGTAATGACATCATATTGGACATGGAGTTGGAAGTGGTTTAAGAAAACCATATCTCAATCACCGAGCATCGAGTACTTCCCCCTCTCGAATTCAATATTATACCATTTTGTAGCACCTCCAGTGAGATTACGCAGGAACAAAGTAAATATGATCGAATCATAATTTAACAAGTTGGATGAGCACAACAAGTGGAATGCCATCATGTGGTCCTACAGATATTAGCCACTTTTCCCCTCAAAATTTGGGATGTCCGAAGGTAATTTAGTCAGGACCGCAGGGCAACTGGTAGGGATGATTTTAGGGGATAAATTTTGCTCATGAGCTAATTTTCCATGGTTTTTCCAAAAGGGAGATTCACTATTTTAAAAATGATTCACCCAAATTCTATAGGATAAATTTATTTTACCTTAAAAATCACCAAAATTTTATAAACACTATATAAAATAATTATAAATTTGAATATTTTTACAAAAATATCTCCAAACATTTATAGTTGACATATCAAGGATTAGTAAGATTCGCCAAGGTTTCTAGATTTTAAAATAAATTTCCATCCTTAAAATCATCCCTGCCAACTGGGCTCATGATGAATAGAATCATTTATCAACTTGAACAAATATGGCAAATGCAAAGTTGCCAAAAACGGTAACCTAGGCTGTATCATTGAATTATGAGCAGCCTGAAAAGAAAGTCCTTGGTTGTAACTAGTACTAGGTTCCCATAAAGAGTTTTCTATTGAAACAGAGCTTGAGATAAATCCTTTTGGTTGCACGTTAAAAGGAGGAAACCCTCCACCTATCTAGTTCCCAAGAGGAAAACTGGGGTTACCTTCAGCTGACCCCCCATGGAAAGGAAGAAATCCTTGCATGGGGGTGGTATGACTAGGAAAGGGGTTTCCCCCTTGTGAAATCCCTTGGAAGTGATTCCAATGTCATTGGGGAGGAGAACTCCCCAAAGGTGCCCCTAGAAAATAAACTAGTCCTTGTGATGAAGCAAGTTGACCTTGGAAGGGGTTAACCCCTACTAAAACTGTAGATGCGGTGAAAGGCTTGTTCCTGAACCCACCGTAAAATGTGAATGGGGTTACGGTGGATAACATAATAGCAAATTGGGATCCGATACCCATATAGTTCCCCAACCCCATGCTGGGTTAGGGACAGAAAATGGAACAGGTCCATTTTTGATGAATGGAGATGATGGAGGAATGTGACCTCTACCATGAGAAAGGGCTTGGTAAGGAGTTGAACTGTTCCCCACACCAAAATTCGATGACTGGGACATTGGCTGATAACTGACTAATGCGTTAAGCATTCCCATCGATGACATTCTGTAAGAGAAATCATTTGTTGTTGACGCAAAATATGTTGTTGCACTCAAAACTTGAGTGGGACCAAAAAATGACAAGGAAATGTTGTTGGTTGTTGTGGCGAAGGTGGATTGTACCAAATTTGTCATTTGATCTGATGTACCAAGAGGAAATATCCCCCTTGTAATGATCATTGAGGTGGGAGTTATAGGAGCTCCCGACCCTGATACTAGCAAAGTGTCATCCATAATTTCCCACCGAAGGAGGCTACTATAAAAAAATTTCGATCCTGGAGGAGGGAATCATACGAATGGAAATGGAAAAGTCGAAGGTAACAAAGAAATAGCGTGATGAGAAAATTCATTAGCTCCAAGATCCTGAACAATTACCTCTTCTAGTTATAGAACGTTGACTTCTAGAGAGTTATGGTCTACGATCTCAGACTAACTGATCAGTATGAAAGTGTCAGACTAATCAAGCTGACCCCTTTGAGGAGGTGGGGGTGAATTATTCCTAATCTCTTCCTCGTGAAGGAGGCCTTGAATTCTCCTCGATCTTTAAGGTGGTAGGTTGAACACTTTGAGGGATTATCACTTAGTATCAATTGACTCGCGTGCCTAAGATTAAACTACCTTCACCAAACACACCGCTAAAAGGCCCTAAATATAAAATAGATAAAAAAAATATGTCAAGATTCCAACTCAAGTGGATTAATTTTTGGGACCGGAAAAATAAAAAAGTGGGCTTGGGCCCTTCCATATGAAGGCACGATTTTATTAAGTCCCGTGGACTGACGAACGAAGGTATGAGAAGCATTTATCTTGACCTCCATAGATAATCCTTATTTTTTTCAAGTACCCCCGCTTCACAGGGCACCCTCCAACAACAATGAAGTGTGTGATACAAAATCTTCCCCAGGTACTATGACAAACCCCCAAAGTCACCTTGTGATTTACCTAGGAAGAAAAACTATGTTTACCAGCTCGCAGTCGACGCCCGGGGGGTATAGTCGACAATCATGTTCGAAAGTGTGGGCGGGGTAACAAATCTCGAAGCCTCTAAAGCACCACCTCTCACATAGGTATGGGTAAAATAAAAACCCCTCATACACAATCTCTCCACTACACTTGGTCCAACTCTGAAGGGGAATATCCTCTAATATTTCTTATGCGACCTCGTGTTTAACTCATGTGTTAGAGGAGCTTCTAGACCAACCTATATGAAAAACTGTGTTCTACACTCCTTATCTCATAAACTTATGTTTTTTTAGTGGACTTGGAGAAATTTACTCTCCAAACTATGCCAAGACCATAGCCTAAACTTGTTGGTTTATCCTAGAAAAATGAAAGTTTTCTAATAAATTTTAGTTACACGTTCATTTTAATAGGATATTTTTACTCAAAAGGGGTGCGGGTGAAACTTTGGTGATATTTTAGACCGAATCCAAAATAAATCAAATACAAGAACACACAATCAGTTTCTTTAGATGAAAAAGGATGCAACAATGCTTTTGAAGCATTTTTTTTTTTTCCAGATGAAAACAAGAGTTTGAGTGCAAGATTTAGAACACCTCAAGATGCAAATGCATACAAGGATGTAAAACTTGTACTACTAAATTATTTTCTTTTTAATAAAAGGTTACCACTACCAAAGCATAACGCAACTACCAGAATGATAAGTAACTACCTCTTTTCTTGCAAAGATGAAAGGAAAGGGTTCAAGAAACACAAAATAAACAAACATGCATGTATTTGTTTTTAAATATTTTTTGTTTACAAAAGAAAAAATAAGCACAGGAATGCGAATATTTTATTTATTTTTGAAACAAGGTAGAAAGCAAGAAAAAAGACAGAAAGTGTTCAACCAAGACGACACTGAAATGACAGTGAATCTGGAAATGCAGAAAAACATGGATGTTCTTTCAGTCGACCTAACAAACCTTATATTAAATAGTCTAAGAAAATATTTTAATTTTTTTTGTATATCAAGCGTTGAGAACCTAAAAAAGAGACACTAAATAGAGGCTCAGGACAGTCTAGATGACTGATCAAACCATGCATTCAACCCAGAAAGGAAGAAAATTTTTCAAAAAATTCAACTTCACACCGGTTCGTGACTATTACTAGAGAAACTTGCTGATATCTGCGGGAAATAGAGATGCAACTCATGGATGTACACATGATGTAATGATATAATGCATGGATAGCTAGGTAAGGTTAGAAAATAAAAGGGACACTCAGAAATAGAGGGATTCATGACTTAAAAATAGGTCCCAAGAGGCTAAAAGACTCTAAAAAAGACGCAGAATTTAACATAAAAAGACAAAGAAATCAAGCAAGACACCTCAACCAAATTGCCGCAACGAGGAGTGTCCCCAGTGGAGTCACCAATTATGATTAAGGGATTTTTTCCCTGTTATTGTGGGTCATAATCACAATAGAGAAAGACCAAGTGAAAGATACAACAGTCTCCCCTTAGTGACGAGCACACACAAAATAAAGAAAATAACTACTTTAATTAGGATACAGTAGGGACAGGGAGGAGAAAAGAAGGTGCACCTTGTTCTCCTATTTGATGTCGATACCTGCTCTAATCTGTTGAAGAGATCTTGGTCATCTATTGCAATCATCCTGCAAGATATATAATACTAGGGATACGATGAAAGTAGTTCTACAACCAAAAACATGTGCATGTTATATGTCAGATTCAAAGTAAACATAAAGATGAATGTACACTGAAGAAAAATCTGGGGGAAAACAAGCTCTTTTATTACTAACAAGTGGAAAAGGTAAGTTACAACCTTGTCTAGCCTTAGGCACCATCTTGAATCCAATTGTCTAGGTTCCTTTGGGAATCCTGAAGCATCAACTCAACCGATAAAGACTTATCTCAATGACTCCGATAGGGATAAGGAGACACCCTGTAGTCACATAAAAGGATAAAGAAGCTCTAGAAAAGGAGTTTCCAGATAAAAGGGGATGTTTCTAAGAGAATATAGGGAAAGGAGGCTTGTTATATGTTGGAAGCATAAATTTTCACAAAATCATAAGTGTGGCATTTTGTCCTATAACAAGGGGGGATCTATATCTTGGGTCAATCTCTGGAATCTCCTTTTGAAGCACCATATTACCCTCATGAAGAAGTTCCTGCCACTTTGTCAGAACCTGAATCTCATTTGGATGATGTGATTGAGATGATTGAAAAGTTGAGGCTTGATGATAACTCAACACCATCTCAATCAACCAAACTACTTGGACCATCTCAGAAAGTTCCATCAAAATGTTTCAATAAAACACTTAAAAGTGTTCACCCCATGAGGTTGGAAAGATAGGAACCAAAATGTCCTCAAAACAAGATGGAGGTAATGTAGATAATTCAAACTGAGGTGATGTATATGATATGGATGTTTCATATGATTGTGAGTTGAATTTATCTACTAACCTTGAACCAAATTTCTTTAGAGAATTTGCTTCTCATGATCAATGGAAAAAATCCATGCAGAAGGAATATGATGCTCTTGTTAAGAATTGAACATGGAATTTGGTGGACCCTACATATGGAACCAAACTGATTGGCTGCAAGTGTGTATTCAAGAACACGTATAGAGTAGATGGATCACTTGAAAAGAAAAAAGAAAGGCTTATGAAAAAGGATTTTCATATAAAGAAGGTGTTGATTATGAGGATACCTTTCCCCCCACAACAAAATGGGCTACCATCTGCACTCTATTTTTCTTGGCAACACAAAATGGATGGAAAATTTATCAAATGGATGTGAATGATGCTTTCTTGAATGGAGACTTGAAAGATAATGTGTTCATGTCTCAAACATAAGGCTTTGTTGTGAAGGTACAAGAACATAAGGTATGCAAGCTCATAAATCCTTATATGTCTTGAAGCAAGCACTACGAGTAGGGTATGAAAATTTAATCAAGCATCTTCTAAAATTAAATTTCAAGCATTTCAATCTTGACGATGCAACTTTTTGTAAAGAAAGTTGGAAAAATTGTTTTGTATGTTGTAGTATATGTAAATGATATGTTCATAACAGGGAACAATGAGAACTACATTGCATCAATACAGAAAGAGTTGGATAAAGGATTCAAGATGACATATTTGGGACATCTTCAATACTACTTGGGGATTGAAGTGATGCAAAATCCAAATTACATATTCATCTCCCAAAATAAATACATTGGAGAACTATTGAACAAATTTAGCATGGCTGAGTGCAATCCTATTTCTACTCCAATGGAACAAAATTTGAAACTCACATCGAAAAAATGGAATGGATTTTAGGATTCAACAAAGTATAGACAACTTGTGGGAAGTATTATCTATCTTACTACCACCATAACAGACATTTCATTTTTTGTTGGGATCCTTTCTAGGTTCATGCAAAATCCTTGTGAAGGACATTGGTCTGTTGCAAAAAGAGTTCAGAATGACAAGGAACTTATGTCTCAAGCTTGTTTCTCTTGAGGAAATTTGCTCTCACACACCCACAAAACCTTCCATGGTGGAAGAAAATAGGGATGATGGGACATGAGATCCTTTCAAACTGTTGCTCAAGGAATCCCTCGCACGATAGAGGAACACGATGATGGATAATTTCTCCCAGATCCTTTGATGGCTGCCGACAATAGTGGAGTCATATTCAACCATCAGTCACTTCAGAGGTGCAATGCCCTTCAAGGTACAAGTTAAATTTTATATTACTTTATTTGAAGGCCAGATAGACACTAATGTTTTGGAAAAATGGTTAAATCTACTAGAGGATTATTTCTCTATCCACAATTTTTCCAACGGTTAAAAGATCACCTTCCCACTCCTTAAGGCTCTTTCCCATGTCAGAGATTGGTGGGAGACTTACTGTTTGAAACATGTTGAGGATGATTCTATAATTTTTGGGCGAGGACCCACTTGGGAGGATTTTTTTGATGCCCTCAAGGAACAATATTACCCTATTGTAAGTTATGATGACTAGTACACGAGATGGACCGCACTGCGCCAAGAGAGGGGCCAAATGGTGATGAAGTTCACCAATACTTTCCATACCTTGAGAACCAAGATGGGTATCAAAGAATTTGAGCAACATATAGTCCTAAAATACCACGGGGCTCTACACAAGTACATAAAAACTGAAATGGAATTTTTGTAAATATCTACGTTGGGAGCTGCTTACCGATATGCTATCAAAATTGAGAAGAAGTTCAAGTAGTAGAACAAGCGAGAGTTTGGGTCTGCAAATATGAAACAACCAAGTATGGTAAGGGAAGCCCTAAATCCTAGGCTAAAGGACATAGCAAGGATGTAAAAAACCTGGATAACTAGCCCAAGCCACCATCAAAGAAGGGTAATGAGAAGTCCAAGGACATTAGAAAATGGTGCGAGTTCCACAAAATCCCTTGGCACAATACTGATGAATGTTGCTCCAAACTGTAATTGTTGTCTAAGATGAAAACGCCAGGTTCATATGACAACTCAAAATCCGATTTAGAACCAGAAAAAGGAAGATGGATCATTGATGTAGAACCTAGTGTCACCATCGCTACCACAAAAGTCCAACAAGAGGAACCGAAGGATCCTGGAGAAGGTGAGTTCCTTTTCCACTCACAGATGTGGGTGAAGGGATCCCCACTCCATTTAATTATTGATAGTGGTACCTAGAATAACTTGATATTAGTATAGTTTTTCAAGAGGTTGAATATGAAAATGACACTACATCCTCAACCATACACCATTAGTTGGCTCATCCAGGGATGAGACATCCACATCATCCAACAATGTTGCCTGCACTACAGAATCAAACCCTTAAAATATGAGGTATTGTGTGATGTTTCCCCCCTTTAAGTTTATGATGTTTTCTAGGAAAACCATATATGTTGAAGCGTCATGTTGTTTATAAATCTAGGCCCTGTAGTGTCATTATTACTTTGGGAGATCAAAACTAGAGGGTACTGGAGGTAGTCCCAAACACTACGGTCTCTTTGATCTCCGTGAAGTAGTGAAAAAAGGTGGTCTCTCATACTAGGATATTTTTACTTTGTATGGTTCTATCAAAATGTGAACATAAGGTCATTGTACCCTCCAAAACCTCTGCACGGGGTCTCTCTTCCCAACAACAACAAGTGGATGGAATAGTAGAGGAGTACAAAGATATATGTGCCTCACCTATTGGGGTGCATGTGCACTATCAGGTAAAACACTCTGTTGATCTGACACATGGTGCTCCTCTTCCTAAGAACCATGAATATAGGTGTTATGTTATGGAGAATGAAGAAATCAAACGCCATATCCAAGAGCTAATTATGAAGGCCACATCAAACCAAGATCATTACCTTGCAGGAGCTCGATTATTATGGTACAAAATAAGGATGGGATATGGTGACGTTTTATTGATTACATAGCCCTAAACAAGATCACAATCAAGAACTGATACCCAATTCTCTGGATGGATGATCTTCTCAATTATCTCAAGGGAGGCAAGTTTTTCAGTAAGATTGATCTGAAGTCAGGCTACCACCAGGTGTCGATTGAGAAAATTGATGTGTTGAAGACAACCTTCAAGTATAAATAAGGCCTCTTTGAGTGGTTATTCATGCCTTTTGGCTTGACTAATTCCTTGGCCACATTCATGCAGATGATGGATGATATATTATGAGCATTCAAAAACTCTTTTGTGGTTGTATATTTGGATGACATCCTCATCTTCAAAAACAATTCGGAGGAACATTTGGAGCATATTCAATAGGTATTGGGCACCCTACGACAACACACGTGATATGAAAATTTGGAGAAGTGTTCCTTCGACATGCATATAATCCAATATTTGGGATACATCATGGATGAGCAGGGTGTACATGTAGATCCAGCTAATATCCAAGTCATCTATGATTGGCCAGCCCTGAAGACAATGACTAAGCTCTACATCTTCTTGGTCCTCACCAACTTCTATCGACAATTTTTTTTTGGGTTTTCTCATATCGCTTGGTCCCTAAGCTAGGTGACCAAGGGTGGCATGAAGGAAAAGTTTGTGTGGTCCATGCCCTAATAGAAAGCATTCAAGGATTTGGAATTCCACCTCTACTCAACACTAGTCCTCTTTTTTCTAGACCTACAACAACCATTTGAGATTGATACAAATGCTTCATATTATTCTATAACTATAGTCCTCACTCAGTATGGGAATCTAGTATCCTATCACAATGAAAATCTATTTGATGTTGTTCGCAAATACCCCACCTATGAAAAATAGATGTACTCCATTGTGCAGGAATGTCGACAGTGGAAGCATTAAATTATGGGGAAGGAAATGATCATCCACATTGATCATAGGCCTATGCAATTCATGTAGACACAATGAAAGTTATGGAATGACCACCATCAGAAGTGGTCCATGTAATTGCAACAATTCCACTTTAATATCAAGTAAAATAAGGGTATCACTAACCATGTCACCGATTCCCTCAGTCGACCCCCGGTGGCAAAGCTAACCATAGTTTTTAATTCATGTGGACATGAGACATCTATATGACCACAATTATAAAATAATGACTCTAACTTTTCTACTTCCTATCAAACATTAATCTCAAGAAAAATAGTTCCAGACTTTCATCTCTAGGATGGATTGTTATGCCATCTAAGACATCTCTGTGTTTCTTCAAGAAAGTGTGCCAAGATGATCTAGGAAGCTCATTACATCTGGGAAGCGAGACATTTTGGTTTATAAAATACTTTGGGAGTACTACAAAACCATTTTTATTGGTCGAAGCTTCAACAACATGTTCAATAGTACATCAAATCCTGCACTACCTACGCCATTTCCAAGCCCGCCATCAGGAAACAGGGGCTATACACCCCTCTTACTACTTTGGATAGGCCTTGGGAGTCCATATCAATGGACTACATGTCTAGTCTTCCTTCAACCAAGCATGGGAATGACTATGTCTTTTTGGTTGTTGATCTATTCTCTAAGATGGAAATTTTGGAACCCTGTAGGAAGAGCATCATAATTGAGGCCACCACCAAGCTCTTCTTCACACATGTTTGGGTTCATTTTGGGCTTCCACAATCTATTATCTCTGATCGAGATAGTAGGTTCCTGAGCACTTTTTTTTCTAGCCTATGCTCGATGATGGACACCAAGATGACTAAATCGACTTCCTTCTACCCACAAATTGATGGACAAGAAAAGGTAGTCAACATGACGATTGTTCATATTCTGAGGATGTATAATTCCAAACATCCACACACTTGGGATGAAATAATTTCTTATGTTCAATATAGCTATAGTATATCCCTCCACATCTCTATTTCACACAACCCTTTTCAGGTGTGCTTGGGGTTCCAACCATTGGACACCATTGACATCGCTCTGCCCATTGCAGCCACATATGAAGATTCCTCCCATGCTCAAACTAAGACTAATTGGGAATCAAATATTGTTGCATGCATATAACACATCCAACAACAAGTTCTTGATATTGTGTAGAAATCCAATGCCAAGTACAAGCAGCGCCACAATCAACATCGGGTACCACAAACATTTCAGGTGGGAGATAAGATATGGTTTAATTTGCAGAAATAGTGCTTCATAGGACCCCATCAAAAGCTACGCCCACTCCAATAAGAGCCTTGCACCATCACCAATGTTGTGGGTGAGGATTATTTTAAATTAAGTATTCCTCATTTCCTTGGCTTGCACTCGATATTTAAAGTGGAACTGCTCCAACCATATTTTCCACCTCTCTTAGAAATTTCAGATGCGGCCGAGTAGTTGGCCCCTACATAAATAAATACTGAATACATCGAATATGTGACATATGATCGTATTGTGAACACAAAGACAAAGGAAACCCACCAATATACCACCCAACTCTATCAGATCATCAAATCAAGACAATTTCTTCATTAGGGCAAGTGGCTCACGAGGAGTTAGCTTCATAATAAGTTTCCCCATTAGATGGAGGCACTTGACGTAATGGGAACCATTTCTTCCTAATGGGTGAGGAATGATATAGACATATATCGGTGGCCACCCACCTATTTCACTGGCTCAAAGAACAATTTTCCATTTTAGCAGTTTTTTACAGTTTTTCGAGTCCCAAACTTTCAGGGCCATTTTGAGGCCCTAAATGATGATTTTTTGGACTTTTTGGGGGGCAAGGGTTTCTAAAAACATGTGCAGAACCCGAACATAAGTTTTAATTCTCATATAGACCTTTTCGACTAGGTATCAAATTCCCCAAACATAGATTGTATGCAAAATTTATGCCCTCAAGAAGTTGACATATCAACTACCCCCATCGGGGCCCACAAACCTTTTGGCGCTTCATCTCTCAGGGTTAGGGTTTTGGATTTTTAGGGTTTTCTCATTTATTATTTATGTTAAAAATTACTTTTGAGCCCCATTGTATTCATCTTCTTGCAAATTAGAATAGCCGACACATCTCTTCTCAGAGATAAGCCACCACCATTCTAGCTAGCTTGTGTGTTTTTGCATTTTACAGTCTTTTGTACTTAAGACAATAATTAATAGAATCCAAGATTTATTGTATTAATTTTTTCCTTGCCATATCTCTATGTATTTCTTTGTTATATATTTTTTGTATTTCTTCCTTCATATCGTTCCCCAAAATAATTTGGATTAAGAAGTGATAAAGGAGATTGCGTGGCTCAGGAAAATACTTGAAGATTTGCAGGAGAAAGAAGTGAATTATACTCCTCTTCTGGTTGAAAATACTTCTACAATTAAGTTGTCCAAAAATCCCATATTCCATGATAAAACCAAGAAAATAAAAACAATCTATAACCTTATTCGATGTCATGTATAGTCCAAGACTATTCGCTTAAGACATTGTTACACAAATGAGCGAATTGCAGACATCTTCACCAAAGCGCTTGGAATAGAATATTTTGAGAATTTCAGAATGATGCTTGGACTCACACACTCCCCTTCAAAGTAAGGGGGGGAATTAAGGGAGGGGAATGTTGGACACATAATCCTTTTTGGTTGTGTTACTTATAACAATAATGTACATATGAAGCGTCCTAGGTGATAGGAAGAGTCATACGTTGGAGAAGACCAACAATTGCATCTTTGTGTATTTATTGAGATTCATGTTAATGTAATAATAATTCCATGGAGTTATGATTCCTAGCCAANTCCTTTTTGGTTGTGTTACTTATAACAATAATGTACATATGAAGCATCCTAGGTGATAGGAAGAGTCATACGTTGGAGAAGACCAACAATTGCATCTTTGTGTATTTATTGAGATTCATGTTAATGTAATAATAATTCCATGGAGTTATGATTCCTAGCCAATTCTTGGCATGACAAATTCAAGTGACATTCATTAGTGTTGTCCTAGGGGATTTTGTGTAACTTACACCACTTTCTAGTGTCCTTATTTAACTTCCCATTACCCTTATTTTCTTGTGGGTTGTACTAGTTGTCTTGAGGTTGGATCTCCTTGATATATCATTTGTGTTATGAGTTAGGGATAGATTTACCATGCTTATATTGTAGAATATTTGTAAACCCAAATTCCCATTTATTCCTCTGTTTAAATTTTTGTCCTATTTTGACAACATATCGATAAGAGGCTACTAGTGAGGAGATGCCCAAGAAATATCTCTATGTTTGGATGTACCTATGTAGTCCACTATGGTACTTCAAAAATAGGTGCTACTTGGATTCCTTGATACCCAAATTTATGTGAAAGGTATGGAATATATTGGTGTACTCCAACACCCTCTGGTCTCTCTCTTGATCCAAAGTTGTCCATATTTTGTACTAGTCATCATTATTTCAAACATAGTAGAATTCCTCTTTGAGGGAATGAAAAAAGGATTCCCAAGTGGCTTCTATCCTAAATATTGTATATTAATAATTGTTCTATCTCTCCCAGTAACTTTTCCCCCAATATTTTACACGGGGAAGGGATTAAAGGAGCGTGAAAGTGATATTTTCATTGTTAGAAATTTTTTCAATAGAGTAATAACCCTCTAATAGATTTAACCATTTCTCTAAAGCATATGCATCTATCTGGCCTTCAAGTAAAGGAATATCAAATTTAACTGGATCCTTGAATGATGTCTTAGCTCTAAAATGGCTTCTTGTTGAAAATTCCTGGGCTTCAATTAATATTTGTCAAAGGATCTAGGTGAAATTGTCCATTATCTTGTTCCTCTATCATGTGATGGTTTCCTTGAGAAAAAACTTGAACAAATCTCTTGCTCCATTCAATCTCTTGTATTCCACCATGGGATGCCACTTTCTCTAGAGAGAGAATTATTCCCTAAGTGAAATTATCTCGAGACCCACCTCTCTATACCTTGATCTCATTGGGGACATGCATTAGGAAATAACAAAGAGAAGATTAATTTGATTCCACTGATTTGGATTGTATATATAACAAAATGAAAGGAAACAGTATGGATGGAAAAAACATACAATTTTTTTTTGTAGCGATTACAGTAATACATTTAAACCCAAATTCTATTAATGAATGAAATATGAAAAGACTTTAAAATTCAGAGAAATACAAACTCTCGAGAATCATGGTAAGTTGTCTCTTAATAGAGAGGTTTCAGCTATGCTCATTCCCAAGAATAGATTACAAGAGGATGAAAATGGCCTTTTAACATAAAGTGCTAAACCCTAAGAGGAAAAACCATGAATATCCAAAACCCTAACTCTAGGAGACGAATCTCTAAGAGGACTGTGGGCCTCAAGGTGGATAATTGATATGTCAACCTCTTGGGGATGCAACTTTTTCATACAATATCAATTTTGGGTGCACAATAGATTGTTGGAAATATCTAACTAAGAATTATAATTTTTGGTAGGCCTCACTACTACATATGGGTTCAAAACTCAACAAAAACTTCCAACGATAAGGATAATTTCAATCATATCCCCGCAAATTATGAAAAAATATTAAAATGTATTCTTTTTTTTGGGCGTTCTGATGAAAATTAGACTTCCAACACACATCTATATTCGTTAATATTTCAACGAACATTCATCTATCTATCGATGAATGTAGAGGATGCCAACTACCCATTTGAAAACGGTTTAGAGGTCACTCAATTCACTGACTTGATCAACTTTGACATAGTCAATGTTCATCAAAAGATTGAAGGAGGTAAGTGTTTTCGACTATTTTTTTGTAGGTGCGATGGTTGTAAAATTGTTTTATGCTCATTATTCGTTGCATGATTTATTAGTATTTTTTCTCTGTGCTACTTTACTCAAATCCAATTCTTGATCTGCATAGCTCGAATTTTCTACTTTGAAGGTTACACAATTTTAATATTACAATGTCTCTTTTTTAAATACCCATATTGGATCCCTAACCCTTAGAACCTCTTTCATTTGGGGACACAATGTTTTTCCTAGGAAATAGGTATGAACATGTCTACTCAATTCCATTTAATTACTATACAATTTGTCTTGGTCTAGTTCTCTTTTATTGCTTGATTTTATTACTTGCTTATAGTCAAGCTTTAGAACTTGTGTGGTAAAAATGTATGGTTTTGATTTTTTGATTAATTAATTATTGTTGTTATAAACCTTTAATAAATCTATGATGAAAATGAATTAATTCTCTAGTACATGTGGGGTCAATATAACTCGATGAAATTTGTACCGTAAGAATATATTCATATATTCATGTAGTTATATTTCTTCCATGGATTTTGTTGTAAATATAGGAAATCCCAATTCCACCACTTGAAGAGAGTGAAAGAACGATTGGTTTAAGGCTTGCATTGGAGGCACATATCGATACTGATGGGAAATGTTATATTGAAAAGAAGAAAGACTTGCAAGGAAACCAATTGAAATACATTGTTTTACATATGGGCATTATGAAGGGGCACATACATATCGTCCCATGGTAAGTTAGTCATTATATATAATGTCTTTGTATTGATTTTATTTATAAAATTTTATTTTGTTTTAATATTTGTTATATACACTAATGTTATTGATTGTTTGTAATTGTAAAGATAAATCCACCAAGGTGTCTATCGTCAAATAAATATATACCAAGTAGTAGTAGAAATACTATTGTACAAGATGTAGAAAATGGTATGGATATTGAAGATCAAGTCAATCCTATGGAAGAAAATGACACCAATAATATTGTTGAGCCAGATGATGGGAAAAATAGATTGAACCATGACATATTTTCTCCTATTTATGAGGAAAACAATTATGATATTTATGATTTACCTCTTCTTGAGAAGGTAGAACAACCTCTTTATGAAGGATCAATAACACATATTCTCTCTAGTATAATGTTTTTAGTGAACTTGACGGTATTGAATGGTTTGTCAAACACTTGTTGCACATAGATCCTAAGGTATTCAATATAATTTGTCACATATTATACATAAATGTTGAATTTATTTTTCTCTATTTTTGGTGTCAATTAATGTTTAAATTAAGGATGAAATATTTTTTATTACTATTATTTACATTAACTAGTTATTTTTTATGCTATAGATTGTTAGGTGATTTTTTCTTACCACCATCAAATAATTTACCTCGCACACATCGAGAGATTTGTGCCATTATGAAAAATACAGAAATGAAGCATGGCTATTGATGCATGTATGGATGATAATATTATATATTATGGACAATATGCATCAGAAATGAAATTCCCACAATGTCAAACTAGAATATATCGAACTAATCAAGTAACAAAAAGGGTTCCTCACAAGGTTCTTCATCATATTCTGATAATTCCATGTTTGCAATGATTGTCAGGTGCCAAATAATTTCATAGTTTATGGATTACACTAGCAAATTTGAGTCATTTTGCGATAACTATTTCGACGCTATGTCGTGGATATTGTGACAAATCTTGAGTCTCTCAAATGTCGTTTCATGTGACGTGGAAATTTCGACAAACTTGAATTAACGTCGCAAGAGCGAYGACCGTAGGGAACTACTCACAAATGCGAYAAAAAAAGAAATATCGTTGCCAATACAAAAATATAGGTAAACTAAGWAAAAATAACTATTYGTCGCTATTGCGATGAACACATGGTATATTACGACGACAAATTTTCATGGTTTATATAGCATCTTCGTCGCAACATTTCTATTGTGCGTCGCAATTGCGACGACAATTTTTCATTGTTTATATAGCAAATTTATCACATGGTTTTTATTGTCGTCGCAATTGAGATGCCCACAAGGTATATAGCGACGAACAAGTTTCGTGGTTTATATAGAAAATTCGTCGCAGTATTCCTATAGTGTGTCGCAATTGAGATGAAAACTTTCCATGGTTTATACAACAAATTCGTCACAACAATTCTAGAGTGTGTCGCAATTGAGACGACAAATTTTTGTGGTTGATATAGAAAATTCGTGGCATTATTTTTATTGTTGTCACAATTATGACGCCCTCATGGTATATAGAGACGGGCAACTTTCTTGGTTTATATATAAATTTCGTCACAAAAATTTTGTTGTCGTCGCAATTGTGATGACAACTATTTATTTAAAACAAAAAATTATTTATGGGCAAAATAAATGAAATTTTATTTTTGAGCAATCTTGTGGGAATCTTTAAAATTAAGGGTTTATTGGGGTTTATGCCAAGTAGGTTTTTGTGTTTTCTAGTAAATTGATGATGTCTTAGTGGTGCTTTTATCATTGACATTAGAAACATTTTAGGGTGGGGTTACTAATATTAAATGACTTCATTTATACATGAACTAGGTTATAGTCATATAATGACGATGATAGTTAAGATGATCATGATGGAAATACCCCTCTTAAATTAAATACAATATTTTGAATGTTTGGAACTCTTAGGTGGTTACAGTACCTTAGACAAGTTCAATTTTCATTTTCATTTAATTAATAATGAAAATGAAAATTGAACTTGTCTAAGGTACCATAACCACCTAAGAGTTCCAAACATGAAAAATATTGTATTTAATTTAAGAGGGGCATTGCCATCATGATCATCTTAACTATCATCATCATTATATGACTATAACCTAGTTCATGTATAAATGAAGTCATTTAATATTAGTAACCCCACCCTAAAATGTTTCTAATGACAATGATAAAAGCATCACTAAGACATCATCAATATACTAGCAAACACCAAAACCTACTAGCAAAAAGTACTTCCTCTTTGCAAAAATAAACTAAACTATTGTAGTGCCTATTTAAAAAATATTCTCAAAAAACATTAACAAGATTTTCTAGCATTCCCCATTGTATACCTGAAATATGTCTACAAAAACTTGTATATATATGCACTCTAGATATGGGTTATTTACACCAGTGCAAATTTGGGTATGCACTCTCGATATGGGTGTATTGATTATGGAAGATACATGGTATACTCCATGACTAGTTGACAAAGTAATGACCATATTACTAAGTTAGTTGTTTTATCTAGTATATACCCAAATTGAGTCAGTTCTGTTATATATTGCAAGACGACCTATGGAATTAAAGGCAATCGTATGACGGGATACTCATCAATGGGGTATGAATAAGAGAAATCACATATTCAAGATAAGTAATGGCATAAGATATGATATGTAATTGATGAGTAAGGATCATAGAAGATGTAGTGTAGATATTTAATAGTACGTACACTACATACCTATAAAAATCTTGTATCAAATATATCATGAGTATTAAGCTCAGGATTCATTGAGAGTAGAGAGTTCAATACAAGTCAAATCAAAGAAATAGGATAAAGATGAACAAATTTCAACATAGATAAGATAATCCCAATGAATAGTAAGTAGTATGTGTGATTAATCTATGTTAGTTTCCATAAGTAATAGCTAAACCAATAAGCACGATATAATCTTTTGTCAATGTGTGAAATCAATGAAATGTAATCTACATAATGAGAATCAACTTATTGTATATACCATCTTACTTTACCATGTCATTGCTCAGCTGAATACAGTGTTTTTATACTACAATAGTATCACTACTAGTTATGGATAATAGTATAAATTTACTAGTTCATCTTATTGGAATGTGATTATTACACTCAAATCACCATAAGTACTTACATAATGTTATACACCTTGTAAACTACTTTCTAAGGTAACTATAAGCAATACACTAATCAAACATGTAGAGCTTAGTGATGGGATAGATAAGGCTACTAGTGCTTATAACAAGATATATGACTCACACTTATTTCATAATCATTAAACCTTAACCAATCTAATTAAGGATATGTAACTTGTATTTTGATTATTCCATACTAAGACGTCTTTCTTCAAAATCTAACTTACCTTGGATCAAGCTAGGCGACAAGTACTATGGAGATGGGAGCTGCAAGGTGGAGGATAAAATTCCTCCAAGTTTGCAGCTAGACAACCTTACAGGTACAGGAAGGGATTTCAACACAGAGGCAGACAAAGCGATTGGCAAGGAGGAGTAGGATCATCCTCACCACTTTTCCAACCATATTGTAGAGGAGAACCTCCAAATCCTCTTCAAGATCAGAAAAACATAGGAGGACCATGTACACTCTCAGAATGTCATCAGCCAAAGAATGAACATCTTGTTCGAGGCACTGTCAGATGCTCCATGGAATTCTAGATGTCTGATGTGCAGCCAGCGGTTCCCCCTAGCATACACTATTCATGGATAGCCAACCCCAACAATGGACTGAACCCCCCAGGCTCCGATTTTTTTGTCTTTCTAGTTGCAGAGTTGATGGTCCAATAGGCCACGACAATAGGATAGATGTGAAACATACATTTAATTAGAAAATGTGGCATCATGTGTATAAATACATAATGGAAACTTGTTCCCAATGGAAAAGTCATGCCCTAGAAGTAAGAAATGACAAATAGGGCCCAAATTACAAAATTCACATGGTAGAAAAGAAGAATGGAAGTATTCATTGTCCCTTTCTACCCTTTCTATTACCAAAGTCATCTTCAATGGTGATCTTACACATGTTTGTGCTTGCAGAACCTCAAGGTTGTTGACATCAAGTGTTGTTGTGAAAGTGTATGTACCCTTGAATCTCAAAGAAGGAAATCAGATATCTAAGCCAATTGTTCAATTTATTTGCATCAAGTCTGCTATTAAATATGGTTTCCACCTTGGCATTTATTTTGAAAGGATTGGCTACACCCAATATCAATTGTTGGCCAATTGAAGTGTTGTTTCTAATAGAATTGATGCTTAGGGAATTTATCCATACACTTGGGATAGAGATTATATGCTCTCTCACAAGGATGGACCATGCTTATCTTAGACATCATTGAATTAACTAAAATATTTTTTTCTTTCACACAAAACATTGTGAGCCTATGAAATTACTCTTTAGTTGATGAACCTATCATTCAATATATTGAATTCTTTTTGGAAATGATTTCCTCCTTGTTTCATTTGAGAATTACATCATAATGCTCCTTGATATTCGATAACCTAGTAATTCAACCTTCGAGGGTTCTTCTCCAATAGTAGATAATTGTTGTATTTCCAAACCATCAATATGTTTCTCACAACTTTCCAATGTTGTAGGTTTGGAAACCAATGCTTTGGTTCCAAAATTAATCAGCATGAACTCTAAACTTGGTTAGTGACTCTTCCAAGGTTTGGTTCTTAAACACAGTGATTATTTTAATTTATGTGTGTGTGCAATAGGAATTACAAAGAAACATCCACAAATGACATTCAAGCATCAGCAGGAAACACACAATGTTTGCATAAAAATAACAATGGATTCACTAAGGGGGTCTTGGTTCATTGGTAAGGTCGATGGAGTAGTAATCCATCCACCATGTTTCCATTCTTGTTGTGGTTTTACACACTCAAATGGTATGAGTCCCAAAGAGATGAATATGAGTTGAAGACTTGAACAATTTTGGTGAAAAAGCTACCCCTCAAACCTGGAACCTAAGTCAAAGGAATTTTGTGTTATGCAATGCAACCCTCAACCTCAAGGTGTGCTTCTCAAACCACTTCCAAAAAAAATAAATGTGTAATAATATACATTATGAGACATATGTAAAACAAGTTTACATATTTGGTCAATGAGCCTTAAAGGGATCCATGTCTTGCCCCATCAATCACCTGTGGGTGTACTTCATATGAATAAAATTAATATCTTGAAAAAATGATTGTCATTCCTTTTCCCCCCATAGAAGTTATCATGCTTCCCCCATGTCTCTTAAAAATACCATGAAGGTATAGGATATAGTTTCAAAGTCTCCCAGTTGTTTTCACCATGGGGTATGAACATTCATTGTTTCTATAAGGTACTATATCTTAAACATCTGACATGAATATCTTTCAACAAATTGATGAATGACAAGTATTGTCGTCTACCTTTCTCGGGTACTTTGTCAACATAGAAATGGAAGCATCAACACCAAACCACATATGGAAACAATTGTATTGACTTTATGGACAGAAAAAGAAAGAAGATTTATGTCAAATCATCACAATTTGTCAAGAGGTTAGCAAGCATATCTTCTATCAAACAACAAGCAATAAGGAAACTAGGCATGGAATATATCTCCCACATTTCCATAAACAAAAAAAACCAGATTTTGGTCAAAAACTTAAAATAAATATGAGACTTACTTGATGAACAATAATGACATGACGATCATGAAGTTGTTGAATGATCATGTTACAAACAATAGTCTTTTTGGAAGTCGTACCACCCGCAACACCTGCAGAATTCATGTGCAAGTATATTTAATAACAAATAATTAACAAGTACATGAATATACATGATACATGTGGATAAGGTTTTTACAATATTCACTTCACACATCTGTCCTAATGTCATATGAAAAAAATCCTCTTAATCCATCTAGCATACAACATTGTCTATAGTTTTGTACTTTAGGATTATTAATAAGCTCTAAGATATTTTATGTAAGGAAAATGTTTTTAGAAATTTCAATTGTTGTAACTAATAAGCATACACATATCTAATAAATGTATGAGTTATCCTTGTGCAGAAGAAACAACTTTTGTCAGTAAGCCTCTTGTGACATTAATACCATTTATCGATCATTATTATTGTATTTGCATACTAGTAGAATGCTATTGTCTATATGTTCTAAGTATGGAAAATAATAATGCCAGGGACCATATAGCCGAATAAAAATAAGTGGACAATTGAGTTCATTATAGTGAGTAATTTTTATAGCTAGTTGTACCAGTTGAAAAATGTTAATTTCAAAGAATTATAGAGATTCTAGTTAGAATATGTCATAACAAACACTAGAAGTTCATGAGAACTGAATTTGGTAAATGTATAGAAGAGGTGTGCACATCGCATCTCTGGTCAATTGTACAAAGTATGAAACCCTAAAAAACATAAAATAATGGAATGACACCATTGACATAGGAAATACTAGTATAAAAATTGATCACCACATTCTAAGGCCAAGAAGCAAGGCTGAAACAAAAATAAAATATAACAATTTGAAAAAATACTTCCTCTTTGCAAAAATAAACTAAATTATTGTAGTGCCTATTTATAAAATATTCTCAAAAAATATTAACAAGCTTTTCCAGCATTCCCCATTGTATACCTAAAATATGTCTGCAAAAACTTGTATAGATATGCACTATCGATATGGGTGTATTGATTATGGAATATACATGGTATACTCCATGACTAGTTGACAAAGTAATGACCATACTACTAAGTTAGTTGTTGTATCTAGTATATACCCAAATTGAGTCAGTTATGGTTATAGATTGCAAGATGACCTATCAAAGTAAAGGCAATTGTATGATGGGATACTCATCAATGGGGTATGAATAAGAGAAATCACATATTCAAGATAAGTAATGGCATGAGATATGATATGTAATTGATAAGTAAGGGTCATAGAACATGTAGTGTAGAGATTTAATACTACATACACTACATACCTATAACAATCTTGTATCAAATATATCATGAGTATTAAGCTCAGGATTAAATGAGAGTAGAGAGTTCAATACAATTCAAATCGAAGAAATAGGATAAAGATGAACAACTTTCAACATAGATATGCTAATCCCTATGAATAGTAAGTAGTATGTGTGATTAACCTATGTTAGTTTCCATAAGTAATAGCTAAACCAATAAGCACGATATAATCTTTTGTCAATGTGTGAAATCAGTGCAATGTAATCTACATAATGAGAATCAACTTATTGTATATACCATCTTACTTTACCATGTCATTGCTCAGCTAAATACAATGTTTTTATACTACAATAGTATCACTACTAGTTATGGATACTAGTATAAATTTACTAGGTCATCTTATTGGAATGTGATTATTACACTCAAATCACCACAAGTACTTACATAATGTTATACACCTTGTAAACTACTTTCTAAGGTAACTATAAGAAATACACTAATCAAACATGTAGAGCTTAGTGATGGGATAGATAAGGCTACTAGTGCTTATAACAATATATATGACTCACACTTATTCTGTAGTCATTAAACCTTAACCAATCTAAATAAGGATATGTAACTTGTATTGTGATTATGCCATACTAATACTAACCATGGACTATGGTGAAAAGCATAACAACTTCTCACCATAGATTCTTTCATACAAGGGAGCCAAAACAAAGTAAAATATAATGGAGTACTTCTGCATGAATTATCCACAAGCCTTGTAGATAATCATGTACAAGTGCAAAGGAAGGCTACTAGGTGGGCTTGAAATAAGAGAACTCTTAGCTAACACATACACAATACATAATATAAGATGCCATGTAAAACTCAAGTGAACCACTATCTAATGGAGTTTTATCCTTTGGAATACATTGTGCAAGAAGATTAGATATGAAGTCTACCTAATAAAATATCATCCCATATGTGAGCACCCCATGCATAATCAAAATCCATCTTAACCATATGTATCTAGTGCCTTGCCTACCATACAATAGGTTCAAGAGAATTGCTAAGGCTTGAAGTTCCATTTGCAATTTTTTTATTAAGTGTATCTTATTTGTGGTAGTTTGGAATGGCTTAACTAAAAACCACCATGCCTTCACAATGTTATAAACATCATGCATTTTGCTAAAATTTTGCAACCACCAAAGGCTTACTGACATTGTGGGAGGTGAGAACTCATACATCCTTTGAAGAGTATCAAATCCATATTTCTCGATTATGTCATCGCTCTATGATTTCAATGTTCAACTTGTTACATCTTCATTCTCAATCAAGGTATTTAGCATGTTTATGCATGGAAACAATTCCTCTTTGTATCCCACCTTGTGGAATCACAAGACCTTAACATTGAAATCCTTGGGTTCCTGTCCTTGGCTTATTTTTCTTCTTGTAATGATTTGTGGAAGGTTCAACATCATTGTACATATCATAGAGGAATGAATAAGTAGGCTTTGAGGCAATGTTGAGTAGCAACACCATGTCCATGACACAATGAAAAGACACAATGAAAAGAAGGGTAATGCTCTTTTTCATGTGAGACACAATGAAAAGAAGGGTAATGTTGTTTGTCATGTGAGACACAATGAAAAGAAGAGTAATGCTCTAAAAAAATATTATAAAATGATTGACATGGCCATTTCCAACCCCTCATGTCTAATCCTTAAAACTTATTTTTTCATCTTCCCAAAAATTTATTTTTGCATGTTGCACCAAGTTTAAAGTTTGCACATTGCTTGGAGAAAGATGCTTGCCACATGTCACATGTCACACGACTTTCAAAGTTGCATATATCATGTCACGAGATTTTGGAAGTTTCATATTTCATATTCAAGTTCTATTTGTTTACTAGACTCCATAGCCCAAGCACAAGGCACCAGGTCTTGCTTGCATTCTCACGTCTTGAATCAAGGAGTATTGAATCAATATATACCAAGTCTTATAAGAGAAGCTGAAATGATCATTAAGTGTATAACAAAATTACATTCACAGATATATACAAGCCATAGAAATAGCCTTGTGTATATTATCATATGAAAAAGTACCCATAATGTCAATGCCTTATATGCATCATTACATGTTCAGCTATATAATGTACATATAACTATCTTATAAAATTATTACATGACATCATGAATTTGTTTTAGTCTTCTTTTGTGCTTTCCAGTTCTTAAGCAATTCATCCATCTCCATGTCTTCGTTTACTGGGTGCTCTTCAGCAGCTGATGTTGTTTCAGTCCTTTCATGTCGAGTACGTCTGGTCTCGTACCCACGACATGGATGCTGCTGTGAGGGACCATCACCTAAAAAAATAAAAAATATTAAATTTATATTGACAATTTTTAAATATCATTGAAGTAGTTCATTAATATTAAAAAAAATTCAGCAATGTAATTATTTACCTGGTCCTCTAGTCGGCACCATTGGAATGGCTGCCGGCCTGTTCACCTGATCTTTAGGTCGAGGAGGATCATCTATAACATTCTCTTCCATTGAAATGTCAAATTTTATAAGTACAAAATTATTAAGTATATGATTAATATATAGACATTTTTCCATCATGGGCCTCAGTCACAGGAACATCTTGGGGCTGCACCTCACTGGGATGGGGCTGCTGGGGAGCACCATGATCTTCTGGCTGCGTTGCACTATCAATTCTCTATTGTCCAATACTAATGGTTTTGTTGATAGTGATGATCCCCTGATTAAAACAATGTAAGACACTAAATTATGGACGATATCAAACATTTATGTATTTTATAAGTAATAAAAGGTTAATGTGGACTGATTTTTATTTATCTTATCCCGCAAATTGGATCTTGGGTTCTACCCCATGCTTTTACTACGATCAACCATGAATTTATAACCGTACTTGTAACAAAGTTGGAGGTCTTCCTCCGTGGTTTCAGTTTCGAAGTCATCGCCCTGCATTGCATAAGGGTATGGTTTTTTAATGTTTTTGGCTACAATTACCTTAAAGTTGTAAGTTGATACAAATAATATTCTTAAGATGTTTGGGTACTTACGATTCATGACTGTAACCTCGAGTAGCTTCCTTGGCCTAGATTGTGTTGGCCATGTTTGACAATCCTTTCTTTGGTTTCCTTCAAAATGTCAGGCAACCTATCATCAAAATTTTCAAGTATGTTATATATAACAACACTTTTATTTAGATCTAAAGAAAAATAAAGCTGGTATTGAATTAAAAAAATTGTAATTTACCTTGGTGTACCAGTTATTTGTTCTCCTGATTTTTTCAAAATATTCTCTTTTGCATCATCAATGATCGCCTTCCACTCCCTCTTTGGAATTGAGGGAGGATGCTCATACCTAGGATTTCCTGCCAAGCTTCATCTATAAACATCCCACGTATATTTTAAATATTCACCCACTGCAGATGTGACTACTTTTTTATTGAACGTGTCTACTCCAAAGAGGCCTTCAAGATAATCCATAAGTTCCTTTTTGAGGTTGGAATTCTGGCAATTCCACCTCATGTGTAAGTTTGCCCCAAAAATAGACAAGGTCTTTCGCTCTAGGTGCCTATAAAAAAGGTCGTTTCCTACAATACACAAAAATATATGATCATTAATTTAAAATTAATAATCTAGATGATTTCTGTATGAGGACAACATTAAATGATTAAAATATGAATTAAAACTACCTGGTAGTCTTGATACTTTTAATGTAAGTCCATTATCGTCGGCCAAAAATGTGCACGGAAGGGTCCCTGTGCTTGTCACATGTCTAGCTCCAGGAAATGCAACCATCTCAACCACATCACTATGATCCTCATCTCTGCCACCATATCTAGAATCTGATCGAGGTGTGGATTCCTAGAGGTGTGTGTTATGTGACGCAGGGTGCGCCACCCAGGGCACATCCGCTCACAGGATATTCTTCTTCCCGGCCCAAAGAACTCCAAGGTTCTTCTACTTCCCTATCGAGAATTATCTACCCACAGATTCTTTCATGCGACTTCCCTCCTTCTACTTATCAGAGGATCGAAACTCGCAGCTTCGCGAGTCCAAAGGTCAGTGGTCAGGTGTGAATCTTACGAGTCCCCGAGCACCGATATGAATCAATGCTGACCTCACCTTTCTTCTATCATGACTTCGCAACTCGCTATGTAAAACACTTGGGTTTCCAACTCCTGATACGCGGTGCACTAAAATTCCAATGGGCACATGAGTTGACCTTTCAATGGTCCCTTATCTCACTGGGACTTCGGACTTTGCTACTCGCGAATCCTAACGCCGATATTTTGGGACTTCTCGCGGCGATATCCAAATGACTTATGCCATCTGTCCTCCACTCACCAGCTTTTCTATAGCCCACTCTATCCTCCAGCTGTCAGGATATCGCCTATCGCAATCTCGTGATCCCCGTGGCTAAATCCTCAAGTCTTTTCTCGCGAGACTCTGATACACGACCCCACGTGCAGATCCGATGGCTAATATTTTTCCTCACTCCTCGCGTCTTCGTGACTTGGAGTACCCAATACTTGTGCTCTCACCCTGTGAACTCCCAAGTTCATGAGATCTCTCGACCTCTGCCACCTGTCCTCCTCAGATGGATGGCTCCTAGTCCTCTCGCCACTTCGCTACTTCGTGACTTCGCATCCTCGTGACTTTTGACACCAAATTCTCAGTCCTTCCACTCACGAGATCCCGACATGCGATGTGCCACCTGCTCGCTTACCAAATCCTATGGCCCCACACCGTTCTTGAGTGCTGATATCCCGATATGACATCAGCTAGGCCCCACAACATGAAGCTCTCACCTTTTCACCACTCGTGAAGTCGAATGACTTCCTCTTCCAATCTCCGATGTCCGAGTCCCCGATGTGGGTAACCTCGTGACATGCATCCGCTCCCAATGAATGGTCCAGATCAAGCCTCACTAATTCGAGGGTTCTGGTGTCGAGTGACTCTCCTCATATCCTTGATATCCCCGATATCCTGAGTGCTGATGCCTTATGAGATTCTCACTCCCCTGTTTGCGAAGTTAAACCTCGTGCAGCTCCCAATCGATCTGACAGCTATCAGGTATTACGCTCTAGATCTAACGGCTTAGATCCATCCTTCCTCTTGTGCACTCCTCCAATTTCTCCCTGGATGCGAAAACCAATGGTCCAGATTCCCTCGGCTGATCCAATGGCCGATGTTGCTCCTCCTGAGATTTGGCGCTCTTTCTTCCTGCACTTGGAAGAGTTCCAATTTTCCCTAAGGCCTCAACTTTTGTCTTCTTTCTTCTCTGCAAACTCCCGAACCTTGAGCTTCACCGCGCATATGAAAACGCTGCCCCTCCTGAGCTTC
Organism: Picea mariana; assembly: GCA_032191745.1. Lineage (NCBI taxonomy): Eukaryota > Viridiplantae > Streptophyta > Pinopsida > Pinales > Pinaceae > Picea > Picea mariana. The sequence goes on from JASDQU010241225.1 coordinate 177,007, forward strand.
TATTCCCGATTCTTCAAGGGATTCTCTGACTCCTACACTCCTTGCAGAGTCTTCTCATGCACATGCTGGTGATATCTCTTCTGAGCTTTTGTAAACACTCAGACCCCTAAGGGATTTTGTTTTCCATTCCTTCTCCCATAGATGGAGAATAAAATGCCTTCCTGGCTCTCCTTCGCTCAAGCAACCTCCTTGCTGAGTCCTTCTGGGTGTTCAGCAACCCAGTCAATATCTTTCAGTGGATACTTCCTCCAGCTCCATAACTCAAAGAGTTCTCTTTTCTTTTTTCTGTGCCTGTCTGCACACTGACTCGATGCCTCCTGGCAGTGTTTCCTTCTCTCTACGTGCCTACACACTTGCTCAATGCCCACCTGGCAGAGCCTTCCAGAATCCTCAGCAATTCTTCTTCTCCTTCAAACTCTTAGCAGAGTTCTTCCTCCAACACCTCGTGCTTATGCTCAATGCCCACCTGGCAGAGCTCCACAGAACTTACAACAAATTTCTGTCTGCAACTGTGTTTCAGCGACACAGCCTTGCCTCCTGAGGTGTTCAGTAACCTCAAAGGTATTCCTCCTCCCGAGTTGTTGATCTCAGTTCATGTGCCTCAGCACGTCTTTGCCTGACTCCACAGAGTTCAGAAGTGCATCCTCTGTGCACTGGTATTCAGAGTTTGCAGCACTCTGTCACGCCCTCCTGGCATGAAACCTCAAATACCTTTAACCTCAAAATCAAACAAACTCCCTTTAATGGCATGATAACAACAGGTAAATACATCATATAATGAACACCCACAGACATGCATATAAGACAGAACATATGCAGGAAAAACTGCTTCTGATTATATTAAAATGGAAAATTCTTGTATTTACAAAGGTGTTCTCCTGAGCTCTCTCTGGCTCTTCTCTATTCTACCTTGACTTCCTCTCAAAATGAGATCTCAAAATCTCTTTTACCTGAGGGGCTCATCGAGCGCTTCCCTCCAGGTTCACCTACTCTATTAAATTACAATCAATGGTTGTCTAGTCCAACATCTAGATCTAGATCTTCAGTTGATCTACAATAAAGGCCGATATACCTAACACCTTCTCAAAGGCACGGCTTCCATGGCTCACCAGCCTAAGCATTTAATTACATTCAATTTAAATTTAAATGAGGCTACGCCTCCCTTTCATCCTTGAATGCATGCATGCTGACATGGATGGCTGGCTAGCTGGATGTTGTGGAGAGATGCTCCTGCATCAAACTCCTCAGCTGCAAAATCATGAGCTCCTTCTCATGTGCTTCCCCTCTAAGCGGTTGGAAATCCTCGTGGATCCCAAACAAATATCTGGAGCTTCCCATCTGCTCCATTCTGCTGCTGCTGCTTCTTTTGCACTGTTGCTGCTTCCTTCCTGCTTAGCCTCTCCTTGCTGGCAKTTTCTGCTGACTCTACCATCAGCCTTCTAATCTCCTCTATCACTTCATCCAGCTGCTCCAGTGGCTGGTCCTGTTGTTGCAGTCTCCTCAGCTGCAAAATTTTTCTACAATTGGGTAGATCACCATGATCTCCCATGCTTCCTTCTTCATCTTCATTTGTGGCCTCAAGTTGCCACTCTGCGGTAGACCTGAGATCTACAGTCTCCCTTTGACTGAATTTCTATTCAGTCACCTTCCTTGACAGTTCCACTTATGTCAGTTCTCTTGCTGGCCCTGGATTGTTCAACCAATCCTCCAGCATTTCTAGCTCCATCTCCCATGGAGTGATATATCTGGCCACTCTCTCTTTGGATTCTTTTGCTGCTAGCTTCAATGGTACAGCTTCTTTCCTTTCAACTCCCTGGCTGAAATCATGGAGCTGTTCCTCAGAACGCTCATTCTCTTCTCCCACTTCTGCTTGTGCTTGGGCAGTCTCAAACACCAGCTCCAATTTACTTTTGACAGTCATAGCTGACTGTTCCCCTGCTGTTGTTATATCATCTGCAACATAATTTTTTGCCTCCTCCTGGGCAAATGGTAGGAATACTTGTATCCCCCCAATCATCATTTGGTTTCTCATATCTTCTGCTGTCAGCTGCACCTGCTGATCCAAGTCCACCTGTTATGTCATCTCCTCTAGCTGATTCCCACTCTCTTCTGAGTCTATGAGACCCACAGATGGTCTCATCTGCTCATCCCTACCCATCTGGCAATATGGGGTGTCTCTGCTGCCCTCTTGGTAGACTATCAGATCAATCGATCCCACCTTCATCAGCACTCCTTGCTGAAATGAACTCTCCTCTGAGTCCATGAGACTTTCAGACAATCTCAAATGTTCATCTCTACCCACCTGGCAGTCCAAGATGCTTTTGCTGCCCTTCTAGCAGTCTTCGAGATCTCTCAATGACCTCTCATCATTKCCCAACTAGCAAATTGAAATTCCCTGGTTGTCCTTCTGACAGTCCATGAGATCCTCAGCTGATCTCAACTCGTTGCCCTCCTGGAAAACTGGAATTTCCACTTCTTTTCCCTCCTGGTAGTGATTGAGATCCTCAGTCGATCCCAATTCAAATTCCTCATCATCGAGACCTCTCCCAGTCTCTAGCTCACAGTGATCAATCATCTTTTCCTCTGTGGCCTTGAGGTTTTTAGCATACCTCAACCATTCCTTTAACAGCCTACGCTATATTATGACCATCAGCTCCCTGACTGGCCACTTTGCTTTCGCCTTCCTCATGGGCCATTCATAAACCCATCTCTTCTTGGCTTTATTATCCTGTCGCATCCACAGTTCCAGCTCCTCTATTTTTTCCCTGATATTAGCAAGCTCTTTCAATCTTTCAGCTGGGCTCATCAGCTTTGGCTTCTTCCATTCAATAGACCTATGGCCTTCAGTAGCCATCAGGCTGTCTCTATCTACTCTCCTGG
>JASDQU010241226.1:31364-62037 GCA_032191745.1 Picea mariana
TTAAGGATATATTTTTGATCAATTCTTACAGAAATCTGATTAAAAATTGTTGGAATTCTAGATTTAGTAATTGAATTTGTATAATTGGAATATTTTAAAGATTTTTTACCATGTTAAATTCATTTATGTATTCAAAAATGTAATTTAAACAACAAAAAATGATGATTGCACCAAAAAAATTCAAAATATTGAATGTTTAGACAACTTAAATAACCTCAAATGTTAACCCCAAATACGAATGAGTCAAAACTTTCAAAAATCAAATCACCATTTTCCATAATGCTTTGTGCAAAACTTAATTATAATGCCTTTTTTAAAGTAATTGGAAATGCTTTTTTAGTAATTGGAAAATATTGTTTGAGTTTTGGTGGATAAACATAAAATGATGGTGGTGGTTTAGTCAAAATTAAAGAGATGGATAACTGATTACAGATAGATTATACATACTGTTTGTAATATAATATAAAGAGATAGATTATACATCTTTTTAATATAATATAAAGAGATGAGTAACTTATTACAGATAGATTATACATATTGTTTTTAATATTACATCTTATTTTTAATAACATATAAATTTAATAATATACAATTTTTTTAAATATATACATAATTTATTTTTAATGTTGATATCAATTCCCATATAAAATAAGTTTTCAAATAAAAAAATGACATTATCACAAACTTCCAAGCTATCCTTTTATCAAGTACACTGACATTCAAACCTTTAACAATAATTTATCAAAAATTGACTGTGTATGAAATCACTGCACTAAGACTTTGCAGCATTCAGGGACTACCTTCCTTATCAGTGCATAGTGACACATATACTACACATTTTGGATCACACCATTTAATTTATCAGTGCATAGTGACACATACACTACACATTTTGGATCACACCATTTAATTTGGAGAAATCATGTCTAAATGCCTAATGCCAAACCTGCAAGGAAGATTCTATAACCTTCTAGATCAATTTTTTCATATCCATTCATTTTAACCTTTTAAATCTTTCTTCATGTCCATTAATTTTCAAAAAGAACTTGTTTCACATGTTTTTTCTAATGTCCATTCATTATTAAAAGAGGACTTGTTTACTTGTTTCACACGTTTAGAGGTAAATTTTTGTGATTAGATTTTCAAATTAGTATAAATAGGCATGTGGCTTTTTAACAAGAACATAGTAAAAAAGAAAACATCAGATCCATTCATTTTAACCTTCTAAATCTTTCGTCATTTCTATTCATTTTCAAAAAGAACTTGTTTCACATGTTTTTTCTAATGTCTATTCATTATTGAAAGAGGACTTGTGTAATTGTTAAATTTTTGTCATTAGATTTTTAATTTTATTTTTATTTTTATAATGTTTATAGGAAAAATTCCATTATATTTTAAAAATATTATACAATTCAAAAACTCTTATCGTTGGCATGTCACTTGGGAAACCAATCCAGCAACAAAAGTATATATCATCCGACCAAAAATATTGTTTATGAAGAGTCCAAAAAAACTTAAAAACCATAGTTCCGATACCATGCCTATAGCTATTGTAAACTATCATTTCTAAAAGGAAAACTAAGGAACAAACTTCATGGAGTCGAAGGCCCCTTGCCTGAGGTCTAAGGGTGATCTAGATGAGCTTCTCAGTGCCCCGAAGGCCAATGACGCGTTGTTTGAGGGAGGCGGACGAGGATGTCTCGAACCATCAAGTGGAGATCATCGAGCTGAAGTTGGACCATGTTTTGCGTGTCTTCTCTAGTTTGAATCATTTGGCCCAGAAGCATCTTGAGGTGCTAGTAGAGTTTGATTGTTCACCAATAACGAGTATCCTTTCCCTTGGTGTGGCCGACTTCTAGAACCCAGTGCACAATGGTCTCAATTATTTTTGTATTTGTAGCCATCTCTCGTTCCTCACTGACGGTGTCTTCTGATTCCTCCAAAGCTATCTAGAATCGCTAAGGGGTGTTTGAAATTTAGTTTTTGGTGGCGTTGAAAGCCTCATGTTGGACTAGAGAGTCTAGAACCCCCTCCTCCTGTCACCTCGAAGAGGAATCTCCTGGGAGACCTGAGCCTCGTCTGTAGTCGAGGATATAACCATGCCTAGGGGCCATGGTGTCTCTGATAAGAGCCTAAGTTGAAGGGTGGTACCAGATTGAGAGAGGGTTTCCAGGAGATCCCTCGCTATCGATGAAGGAGGACTAAAAGGTCTGAGCCAGGCTCTCGAGCTGCAAATTTGACATAAAAAATTCACTGCCACTTTCCTACACTAAGGAGGGGGTCTCACCATCTGAGTTTTTATCATAGGGGCGAAGGTAAGTCTGAGTGTCCTGAGGATGCCCCATTACTCTCATTTATTTCCAATTTCCCTCCGCCTTGATGGCCCTGCCTTGGGCTTCCTCTCGAATCCTTTGCTTCATGGAAGAACCGTCGATCGCTGCTTTGGTCATCCTCCGGATTGGGCTCCTTCTCTAACTGTCTTAATTGTTGTTTATGGGTGCCATAGTAGGAATCTCGCTTTCTTTATTATTTGGCATTCAGTTGTTGTTGGGCGTAGGCCTATTTTGAGAAGGAATTCTATTTTGGGCACAGGCCTATTTTTGGAGAAGGATCTATATTGGAGAAAAACTTATTTTTGGAAAGGAAGACCTAATTTTGGAGCGCGCGCAATAGGTGGCAAGAAAGTAGCATGCAAAAAAAGAAGGAAAAGCAACACGCAAGAGGAAAAGTGTTAAGTGCCCAAGATATACAAATATAATCACCACAAGAGATACCAAGAACAATATAGAAAACCACCACTTTACTATATCAAAACCCTTGAGGTAGGGCAACACCATACAATGGATTCTATTATGGAAGGGATCCTCTCATGTTCACTTACCTTTTCGAGGGGGCATCCTCCTATCGAGCTACCACTCAAATACAATACTTTTCTTCATATCCCATTACATTGCTTGAACCCCTTTATATAGTGCTACCATCACATAAGAACATTCTAGAGGAGGAATCTTCTAGAAGTAGAACCTTCTAAGAAGTCATCTTACATTTATTATATCTAAATACCCATTTATTATATCTAACTATCATAGTGGGCCTTATTTAATAATATAGTGGACCTAGTCCACCTTACATTGAATGACCTCCACGATTATCATTATGAGCCCTCTACCCCCCCCACTACCTGTCTAGCTACCTAACATTTCATTCCCCTTATGAAAGCGTTATCATCAATGCTTGATGTAAAACCATATACCAGGGTCTCATGGATAAGTGTGGACCATAGTGTTGAAGTAGACTAGAGAACTAGGGTCCCATGGATAAGTGTGGACCATAGTGTTGAAGTAGATTAGAGAATCGGGGTCCCATTGAGAAATGGAAGCCCCATGCTGAAGTAGTCCAACCACCATTTTAAACCAAGGTCCCATGTCCAATTGCTCATGTGAACGCCACACTGAAGATATCGACACCCAATAAGCAACTGAAAATGATGCTCCCAATACTAACACCTATCATGTGGATCCAAATAAGAATATCCATCCACGTAGTGGGAAAGGGTCAAAGATGAATCTAGAAGAAACAATATCATTGTAAAATATGCAGGCTAGACACTGGTAATCATAAATAGCTCCTGATGTGTCACATTGATGTGCTCTACAGAAGGTGGAGTAGAGTCATCAAATAAAAGATGGAAGTGGTTGCCATCCTAGAAATGACAACTATCCATATACCAAACATCACAATTGGCCTCAAAATCATACCAAGCATATATTTCTTGATTATATTCATCCCTGATGTCCACCAAAGAAATCTCTCCTGCATGCTATCCAATGAATCTTGAATACTACGAAAACTATCATTGAGGCCATCTGCAAGGTCATGCAATATGTCATGCAATGTGTCATACAGTTCGACTTTGAATGCTTCAATGATCTATAGAATTTCTTCGAGGGTTTGATAGGAAATAGCCATTGAAAACACCACATAAAATATACCAAAAGAAATATCTTAAAATAATGTATTCAATGGAATTGATATGGTAACAATCTGAGCACCCTATGAAAAGTTATGAACTCTGTAGTCCCGTCGCCGTCACGAAAAACCCAAAAATATAGTTGGTTTTAAATCAACGATATCTTCACTTCCAGAGCTCCGATTTGGACGATTTGTTTTTTGAAATTGGGTGAAATTGTTAGAGGAACTCATATCTGCATTTTGTTTTGAAAAATTCGGTCTCATATGCTACAAAAATCACACAGCCGTCCGCAGAAAAAAAAAACCCTGAAAATTGCATATTTTAAAATGCAAATAACTTGACTTCCCGGACTCCATTTCAAAGGATTTTTTTTTAACTTGAGTGTTTTTCTGAGAGGAACTCATATATACAACTAGTTCTTTCAAATTTTGCACCAAAACATACAGAAATCGTCTGTAATGTCGCGACCCTCTTTTTTTTTCTGAAACAATAAATATGCAAAAAATAAAAATATTTTCCCACACTTCCTGCCAAGGAAAGTGTTCTAATACCACTTGTTAAGTACCTAAGATATACAAATATAATCACCATAAGAGATACCAAGAACAATATAGAAAAACACCACTTTAGTATATCAAAACCCTTGAGGTAAGGAAACACCATACAATGAATCCTATTATTGAAGGGATCCTCTCTTGTTCACTTGTCTCTTCGAGGGGGCATCCTCTTATTGAGCTACCACTCAAATACAATAATTTTCTTCACATCCCATTAAATTGCTTGAACCCCTTTATATAGTGCTACCATCACCTAAGAACATTCTAGAGGAGGAATCTTCTAGAAGTAGAACCTTCTAAGAAGTCATCTTACGTTTATTATATCTAACTATCCATTTATTATATCTAACTATCATAGTGGGCCTTATTTAATAATATAGTGGACCTAGTCCACCTTACATTGAATGACCTCCACTATTATCATTATGGGCCCTCTAATGGCTCTAAAATAGTAACGAATATAAGCCTATAAAATAGTATAAATAAGGACCTAGGAGGTCTAGGAAAAGTGTGGAGGTAAAGTGGTGGATGTAAGAGAGGGAAAGATATGTATGTGTGAGACAGAAGGATATCATATATAAATCGAGAGATTTGATTATCATGATTTAGTGGGATTTTTTATTGTAATAAGTTTGTAGAAGAGTTGAGTAAGGTATTCTTTGAGGGTTAGGTCACAGGCTAAGGATCCTGATGTGATCTAGTCCACCTCACAGAGGGTTCTTACCCTCAATATTGATTGCATTACTAAATATGTAATGCATGCAGTGCAAGATTTTGCAGCAGAATAAATAAAATATTAGAGAAGCTAGATATTTGTGGACGTAACCCCAAGACGGGGTGAACCATGGTAACCCTTATGTTATGTATGATTTACTTTTTGTTGATCTTTAGCTTAAAGAATGAATGGTCAGATTAGCTTTATCAGCATGCATGCATAGGTTTAAAGATGAATAAATTATAGAATTGATTGAATGATTAACAAAGATAACACATAAAGAAGAAAGAACACAACTCCAGATCCCCACTCGCTCCTAGACTGCAAACACCTGAGTATTGAAATTACCCATAAATCTATCTCGGTGAGACTGCATTGTGCACCCTGTGCACAACATTGCCTTCTAGTTTACCAGGAGGGACGATGGTTTTGGGGGGTTTTGCTGGAAACCTGTTGAGATCCGAACCTGGGTAAGCCCAAGAAGTAAGATAAAGAACAACCAACAAATGGTTCCATTGCCAGCTAGAACTACAAAGGATTGAGTAGAAGGGATCCGTGAAAGAAACATGCGAAGAATGAAAGTATAGAAGGGATTGTTCAGGCCATGGAATCCAATGAAGGTGGAGTGTTGGTTATTATTCTTCTCTGAGTTTATATCTTTATCTTGAGTGACCCAAGGTTCATGTCTACTGGGGTTACAACAAAACCTCTAAAACTATTGGCCCTCCTGGTAAACCAGAAGGTAAATCAGTGCACTGGGAAGTCTCACCCGAGATAGTCTTAATGGGTGACTGCAGTACTCAAGTGTCTGCAACCTAGGATTGAGTGGGGATCTGATAAGTGTGCACTGAGAGTTCCATTTCAACTTATTAATGCAACAAATTGTCATTCATGATTATGCATAACATATAATCAACTCATTCATTTAGCATATCAACAACTACTTTAAAATAGTAAGGAAACACATGCATTTAGTCACATAACACAGGTTTTACTGTGGTTCACCCCCACTGAGCTACGTCCACAAAGATCTGGCTCTCAACCTCTTTTATTATAATAGTTCCAAAACTACAGCATCTCGCGCTTTACAACTCTTCTCAGTCGGGTCGAGATCTATTATGAGGCAGACTAGATCGCACCAGGATCCTCAACCTGCGATCTAACCCTCGAGATCTACCTTATTTACTCCTCTCTAGCTCAACATCTTACAAAATTAGGTCGTATAGAAAAACATTACAACTAGCTATCAAAACAAGACTTCTCTCCTAGACTATTTGTCTCACGTTCGACTCCTCTCTCTCTCTCTCTCTCTCTCTCTCTCTCTCTCTCTTCGCTAGCCCCCTCTATGAGACCTAGGTATCTATATTTATACGTTTCTTGCTCGCGATCCATTACAATGTATTGAAAAAACCCTAACCCTAACCCTAACATCATTAGGTCTTCCATGCATGCACATGTGTTGTTCTTTCTTCCAGCTTTCTCTTTCCTCGTGCGTGCCTTCTTTCCCAAAATAGCCTTTCTTTTCACTTTGGCCTGCTTCCAATAGGCCCCCAACACTAACATGTGGCTCGTCCCGAGCCACCTAACCTTTGTGTGCTTCGTCGATCTCCCTAGTGATCGCTTGGAATTTCGCCATAAGATTTGTTGCTTGCATTTGAGTCTGCACAATCTTCTCCTTGAGTGTGTCCACTGTCTGTACTGCAATCTCATCACTAATCAATTCTGCACACTCTTCTTGGGTCTGTGCCATATATTTCTTGGCTTCCTCTGCCTGTGTAATGACCTCCACAACTCACTCTTGGAGCGTTTCCATTTGAGCCCAGTGCTCCTTTTTCTGCGTCTACGTAGTGGTGATTTCTACCTATAGTCTCTTCATATCCTGTGACCCTTTGACGTGCTCCATGATGGACATTGTCTTCTGTCTCTTCCTGAGGTATTCAATAGCTACGCTGATCCTTTCTTCTTCCTTGTCCCACTGTTGGACCTATTGATCCTCTTCCAGCTTCGTCCAAAGTTGTGTTACTTTGTCAAACAAGTCGGTTGTTGCGCTGACCTGTCGTTCTATCTCCTGTATCTGCTTTGTTTCCTCCTACTTTCTTTGCTCCCTTACCTCCGGTGGCATGGTAGGTGTAAGTTGCTTAGGGAGATTCTCAATATCCTATTGAAATTAATCGATTTCCTGTGCAATCTGATCAATTTTCTCTGTTGCTGTGAGTTCATCCCTATGCACGGTCTTTGGAATATTCTCGTAATCTCCGACCATTTTTTGTTCCAATCTGTTCACGCATTCCTTCTCCTCTTTGGTCTCGAGCTTGGCTTGCTCATATATCAATTCCAACTCATCCCGTTTATCTGTTAACTGTTGTAATTTGGCTGTCTTTGTGCATGCATGAGACTGTACCTCCTGGGTAACACTAACCTGTAGTTTATGTAGAGATTTGGATGGTATCCGCGAAAATACCAACTGTAATTGAGCTAGCTCCTTTAGGGGTGTCTTCCCCATGATCTCGTCCATGCGCAACATGCTGGGTGTAATGTGAAATGTTGCGCTCGGCTACGATATTATGTGGACTGTATCCCGCTCACTTTCTTCAGGTTCTCCTCCCGTCCGTGACATTGATGGCCCTGTTTCTATGCTACTTTTGGCTACCTACACATCCCCGATCTTCTTGAGGAGTTGTCGCATGTCTGTCAGATCCTCTTGAATTATGTCCTTGTGGCGCACAACATTCTCAAAATCCTCGAATGTGTGATCCTGAACCATTTGGGCTGTCATTTATGCATCATCCTTTGTAATCGTGTACTCGGGAGGTGTTCTATGTTCCTTCATATTCTTGCGCGCACCCCCATTCTAAGTAGTTGGTCACTTAGTCTGGCCTGGTTCTTATGGATCAGGACTTGGTGTAGTCCCCTACCCTGCCTCAGCCTATTTTTGTTGTTCTTGGGGCTCCTGTGTATTATTCTTCTTCCCCTTTTGGGTTCCTGCCTTAGATTCCCCCCCTTTCGTATTATTTTGCTTGGCCTGGCTCATCCTTGGTTTCTTGGGCACTGGGACTTCCTGGGGCTGTGTTCCTTCCTGCCCCACCTCCTTGGCGTTTGTATGTTCCTTCCTTGCCTCCTCTTCCCCTTCCCTTGCGAGTATGTTTGGAGTGAGTACTGGGATCCTCTAGTCATCTTCCAAATCCTTGATATCCATTTCTATGTCGCCCTCCGTGATGCAATAGCATAGTTATAACCATTGCTTGTTGGGGTCCTTTCGTGCCTGGATCCACATCGCATGTCGAGTGGCCTTGAAGTTAGCTATGTCCCGATAGTATGTAGCAACCTATGGTGTTATTCTCCATAGGTTGGCGATGGTCTCCTGTAGATCGCGAAGATATCCTTCAAATATAGATGCGTTCATCTTTCTGGTCCTGGCGTTTGCAGCGACTCCAAGCAATAAATATCTCTCTCCATGATTGTTATCCAAAAATATCTTTTAATGACTATGGTTGAGTTATTATGCATGCGTTTATTAACCATTTAAGGAAGTTTAATGAAAGAGAAAGAAGATATGATAATATATCATAGCCATAAAACAATATATCTGAACATAAGCATGAAGAAGAGAAGTGATAACAGAGTTTGGCAATCTCGCCTACGTCTCTGGGCCTTTGTCTCAGTGGGTGAGGCTTCTTTATTTATGTTCAAAGCTCAATAAGTACATCACAAAAGTGAAATAAGGATAGAATAATGATCTGGTCTTGTTATCCCATATTTCTAGAACCCAACAGAAGAAACGACACTCAAAACGGATGACCAGAGCTCCCAAAAATGGCTCGCAAAGGTGCACTCCTCAACAGCTTCCTTGCATAAAAATGGTTTTGGATTGGCTTTCCTTTAGCAAAAACCTGCTCTGAATCTCCTCCATGGCCTCAAGAAGGCCTGTTTTATATAGATATGGGGTTGGTTATCATATCCCAACTTCCTCCCAAGATCTGGCCTCAAAAGGAGCCCAATATCCCCCCAAAATGGGCAAAAATCTCTAATTACAGGCCAAAAATCAAATAAAATCCAAAAACCATAGGGTAAAAACCCAATTTTGTTTAATTATAGGGCTTATCCCCTCTCCCTAAGTGCACTCCCCCTTTAATAAGGTCATATGAAGAGACATGTGGCCAAGCGCTAGCCCAAAGGGCTGTGTGCTGACCCCTCTTTCATAGTCATAGGTCATGTGGTGACTATACATAGGACTGCACCTCTAGATATGCACCCAACACCTGGTCATGGCTCCGAACTAAATGGTGGACGGGTGCTTAATCCTCGCACTCTGGTGGTTAAGCATAGGTTTGCACCCTTTGCAGTGTGGTCATATGTTGTAATGAAACCCACAGGTTAGGGCTTAGCCCCAACCCTTTCCGCCTCCGCCTACACAAAACAACCACTTTATATAGTATGAAAGGGACTTATATCAACAAGCACCAAACATGGCGTATTGGTTCTCGCCCCTTCGTTAAGGCTCTAAGCTTGGAGGAGAGGTTCGGGGTTCGATTCTTGTTACCTTCACAAATTTTTGCAACAATTAATGAGCCAACCAATCGATGCCACGTGGCAACCCAGGTCTGGGCCATTTGACACCCCACCATTCACTATCCTCCAATGCCACATGTCATTCAACAATTCATCCTTGTCAACGTCGTACCTACTGCTGTTTGCCACGTGTACCTGCTACAATCTGCCACATGTCATTGTACGGTAGGGCCACGCAACACCTGTAGAGCATGCCACGTGTCATCCTTACAGTGGTGACATGTGTCACCTCTGGGTTGGTCCACATCAGCTATATGACCTACCCACTATACCTCTTCCAAGTGTCACGCTGCCACGTTAGCATGATGCCATGATGACATCAGCGTTGATTTTTTTACAGTTGACCTGTTTGACTTTTTGTCTATTTGGAAAAATGGTCAGAGTGTGATAACTCTCGAATACAGTGCCCATTTGAGAAAGTAAATATATTGCCAGAATCAGCACGATGAGTTGGTCACAATGGAATTGCTTTCGTTTGATTATGAGAACTTTCATTTTTGAGCCTTTTCTGGACCTGGGAAGCCTCCTGGATTCGATTCTGGATCACACCTCCCCACTAAAGGACCTTTTGGTCCCCAAAAGTTTACTAACCATTCAACAAGCGTGGGATAAGCCACCTGGCTTGTTCTCTGTCTCTGAACTCTGTCCGGTGCACCTGTCTCATCAAGATCAACTGTAACACAATCATGACAACTAACAGCATATTGTTAGCCATTTGAGCCCTGCCACATTTTAATGAAGCCACTATCATCCATGTAGATAACATTACTAATTATAGTATCAAAAACATGACTGCAAATGAGCTTATGTACTTGTAATATTTGCACGACATGAGCTTATCTTGAAGAAAACTGTGATTGATTTTTTCATTCAACAATCATTTTATGTTCTTGCTTAAGATCGATTACTTCATTTGAAAAAATTATTGGTTTGTTTCTTTCTTGAACTGCCTTCTTTAATTGTTCCATTGTTTGAAGTGTTTTATTTTCCTTAACATGATGAGCATGAACCACATAGTCTTGACTTGCTTTGGTTAATTGATATTGATTCTTTGTCCTGTAGAAGATTGTCTTTCAATCATATAAATATGGACTACCTAAGACCATTCCACATTCACTTAATGGAGCTACATCACATGTTACCTCGTCCACATACTTAGATGAAATTGAAAATTTGATTGCGAATTTATTTTTTATGTGCATTTGATGATGATTGTTTATCCATTTAAGTGTGTATGGCTTATGATGTACTTGTGTTTTTAACCCCAATTGCTTAATCAATTCTTCTGAGATTAGATTAGATTGAGATCTAATGTCGATTAATGTGTCTATCTTAGTGTGTCACATGATTACCCTTATATGAAACAAGTTACTTATACAATCAATGCCTTCACCAATTTTACGTGTCATACCAACCAATGAGACCTTAGATTCGTCACTTGAATCTAATCCCAAGTCTGTGGGTCTTGTTGTCGCTGCAACTGTTTTCCTCCCCTTCTTTTCCTTGAACCACTTCGGCCTCTTCTCGGGATGCAACTCCCAACAACCATCCTCATCATGCCCCTCTTTATTGAAATGCTTGCAAGAGGGATTCTCTTCCTTTCTCGCCACTGAACTTGCCTTTTTTCCTGTCCTCTTTCCTTGAAGACGATTCCCCTGATACACCTGCTTTCCCTGCTTCAATGTATGTTGCTTGAAAAGAAACCTCATCAAGGTTAGTGGGTCCAAACATGAATACAATATTTCTAATATGTGCAGGTAAACCTCCTATATACTTCATAAGAGTTTCCTGTATATGTAAAGGGATATCTAACATCAATGCCATTTTTCGAAAGCCATCTGCATACTCTTGCACTGTTTGTCGTTTTCTTAATTTTAAATATTGCCATTCAATTAATTCTTTGTATTTATAACCCAAAGGATAGAATTGTTTCCTAAGTGTAGAAATTAAACTTTTCCATGATGGAAATACATTACCCACTTGTTGTGTTCCATTTTGCAACTTGCTTTGCCACCAAATGAGAGTTGTACCTGCAAGTCTCAAAGATGCCAACTTTATTTGTGTGGCCTCATCCTTGATCTGTTACACACTGCAATAGACCTCCATCTGTCTAGCCCAATTGTCAAGTCTCTCTGCATTTAACTTCACCATCATATATGGGTAACTCAAATTTAACATCAAGTTTTAATAATTACATTTCATTCTTATGTTTATGAACATGTTTCTTTGCATTGGATTTAGAACTTGAACTTGAAGAAGAAGGGGAAGAAGGAGGTGATGATGGAGGTGAAGGAGGAATCTGAGGAGGATCCTCTCCCTCTTCACTTTTTCCCTTTGAATATTCACCCAAAAATGGCCTTTTCCATTCCAAGTAATCCTCGTACAAAACTTTCATCATCTCCGACATGGCGAAGAAAGTTTTTCGAAACTCTTTTTCATCCTAAGAAAGCCCCTCTTCCAATGCCATCTTCTCACTGTGAGAAGCTCTCTTTCTCAATCCAATCAATGGATTCTCTTTAACAATATCACCTTCACCACGCTGTAGCTTTTCCTTGGTTAACATGCAAAACTCAAATCCAAACGTCAACTAGCTCTGATACCACTTATCCAAAAAGATCTTTTTAAATGAATGTGGTTGAGTTATTATGCATGCATTTATTAACCATTTAAGGAATCTTAATGAAAGAGAAAGAAGATATGTGAATAAATCACATCCATAAAACAATATACAGATCTAAACATAAGAATGAATAACAACAAACCATAACAAGAGAAGTGATAACGGAGTTTGGCAATCTTGCCTACGTCTTTGGACCTTTGTCTCAATGGGTGAGGATTCTTTATTTCTGTTCAAAGCTCAATAATTACATGCCAATAGTGCAATAAATCTACAAGAATGATCCGGTCTTGTTCTCCTAGATCTCTAGAACCCAATAAAATAAACGACACTCAAAATGGATGACCGAAGCTCCCAGAAATGGCCTGCAAAGGTGCACTCCCCAACAACTTCCCTGCATAAAAATGGATTTGGCTTGGCTTTCCTTCAACATAAACCTGCTCTGAATCCCATGGCCTCAATAAGGCCTAGTTTATATAGATATGGGGTTGGTTATCATCTCCCAACTTCCTCCCAAGATATGGCCTCAAAAAGAACCCAATATCCCCCAAAAATGGGTAAAAATCTCTAATTACAAGCCAAAAATCAAATAAAATCCACAAACCATAGGGTAAAAACCCACTTTTGTTTAATTATAGGTCTAAGCCACTCTCCTTGTGGACGCTCCCTTTAATAAGATCATCTGAAGAGACATGTGGCCAAGTGCCAACCCAAAGGGCTGTGCATTGGCCTCTCTTCCATAGTCATAGGTCATGTGGTGACTATACATAGGACCATGCCTCTGGATATGCGCCTAGCACCTGGTCATGGATATGAAATAAATGGTGGACATGTGCTTACTCCTCGTGCTTTGGTGGTTAAGCATAGGTCTGTGTCCCTTGCAGTGTGATCATATGTTGTAATGAAACCCGCGAGCTGGGGCTTAGCCCCAACGCTTTCCACCTCTACCTACACAAAACAACCACTTTATATAATAAGAAAGGGGCGTTTATCAACAAGCACCAAACATGGCATATTGGTTCTCACCCCTTCATTAAGGCTCTAAGATTGGAGGAGAGGTTCGGGGTTCGATTGTTGTTACCTTCACAATTTTTTGCAGCAATTAATGAGCCAACCAATGGGTGCCATGTGGCAGCCTATGTCTGGGCCACATGGCACCCCACCATTCGTTGTCCTCCAATGCCACATGTCAGTCAATGATTCATCCCTATCAACATTGTACCTATTGTTTTCTACCATGTGTACTTGCTGCAATCTGCCATGTGTCAACGTACGATAGGGCCACGTAACTCTTGTACGAGCGTGCCACGTGTCACCCTTCCAGTGGTGACATGTGTCACCTCTAGATTGGTCCATATAAGTTGTACGGATTGCCCACTGTACCTCTGTCAAGTGTCATGCTACCATGTCAGCATGATGACATCATGCTGATCTCAACATTGATTTTTTGACTGTTGACCTATTTGACTTTTTGCTTGTTTGGCAAAATGGTTAGAGTGTGATAACTCTCACATACGATGCTCGTTTGAGAAAGTAAATATATGGCCAGAATCAACGCGATGAGCCAATTTCAATGGAATTAGTTTCACCTGACTTCAAGAAATTTCATTTTTGAGCTTTTTCTGGACCTGGGAAGCCTCCTGGATCTAATTTTGGATCATATTGGGTTTGGGTATGGTGGAAAAAAATACATATTTCGGTTCCTTCCATCCAATGATGGATATCAACATGATCAACCATGAATAATGAAATTTTTTTCCCAAATCTTGGGCATCCTTGTAGTCATCCAGAAACAAATTCAAAATATAAGGGGCCCAACTGACTGTGGTGCCCTCGACACACTGTGCTGTAACTGTGATAATCCAAGTCGAGACTTCCTCCTTGTGGCATTTTCTGAGTAACTTGAAGGAAATGATTTTTGCAGCCATTTTTTTCGCAATGTCACTGATCTGTTTGATGATGATTTCGCGTGTCCCCTTGTTAGTGCCGTATTTCTTTTTCAACTGCTCCACAAGTTCTTTCTCTTTGGTTTTGTCATCGAGAAATTTTGCAGTATCCATGATCCATGATGGAAGACCTATGATATACACAATGAGCTCTACGTCTATTGAGACGAGCTTGTCTAGCCATATATCCCCGCCATGTGTGACCGCCATCAATTGTTTGACGCAACTATTGGCATATTGTCGTCTGCCAAAGTGTGGTAGTTCCAATAGACCTAAGATCCCCATTTTTTCCAATCCTGCTGCCCACTGTAGTGGTTGATGAACCGGTGCCCCAAATGCATCTAGACCCACAGTCTGTAGGTAGGCTTGCTTCGCGAACTCTGGGAACTTGTCTGCTTCTGTTACATCATGGTATGAGTACTTTAGTTTTTCTACATACCCTAACAAATCTTCTTTTACTCACACCCCTTCTGGTATGTGTAGCAACACAATTGTTGCGGCGGGTTGTTTGCATGGTGACCTAGGTACTGTGTNCTTGACTATTGCTTCCTGATTCCAAGCTCTCCCATTGAATATCAGGACTTCCTTAGGATTTTTTGGTTGCACTTGGTTTCCTGTTCCCTTGTTCTATCAGCCCTGTCCATCTGCTGGCATATCCACGTCCATGCATGTTGATCTTGTTTGTTGGGTTTCCTCCACAATGGGTGTGGGTTTTATTGGTGTTGTATCTAGTGATGAGATTTCGTCTACATTGACGACCTCTGGAGGTTGTTGTTCACTTTCCTAAGATTGTATTTGTGCCCTGGTCCTAAATCTGTATTTTCTAGTAGTCTGGCTTGATTCGACTTGCTTGGGTGGTGCCATGGTGGTGAAATTCGATCGTCCAATGAGCTCTGTCTTCTCTGCAACCTCTGTGAACTTCGCTCTGTACTTCGTATACTATATCACTCTCTGTCTCTTCTAACTTCACAATAGCTTTTTGTTTCCGCATCCTTGCTTTGTGTGGGCATCGTGTGAAGCTTGTCGAAGACGCTACCTTTATTATGGATTCAATGAAACTATGATTCCTTCATACTTTCCATTAATATCACTTGATGTCTCTAGTTGGCGTGATTAATGTAGCGTCCCGTCGGTCATCTCCAACATTCAATTACACTTTCCTTCATCATTTAGTACTTATTTTGTCATCGTTACCTTTTTCGCTTGTTTCTGTTTTGAACTAACCATTGGACTTGTCTTCGCCAGATTTTTTATTATTTTTTGTTGCACAGTGACTTTCAAGTTATGGGTGGTCGACTATCCTTATACATATTGAGTCAGATCCAATTGATCCTCCCTTTAAGTTCTGCACCTACTAAGTCTTTCAATTGTACAACTCCCCCATCTGTGACAGTTTTTACTTTGTATGGTCCTAACTAGTGCATTCTGAGTTTTCCTGGATATTGAATGGATTTGTTGTCATACATCAAGACTAAGTCTCCTTATTTGAAAGTTTTCTTCTTGATGTGTCTGTCATGCCAAGCTTTGTCCCTTTCTTTCTGAACTTGTTGGTGGAAACCTGCTAGGATCTGATCTTCCTCCATGATCAACAACTGATTTAGTCTCTCCTGTATTGCGCCTTGCTCTGTCATGTGCGTAATTGCTTCTATGTGCAGACTGGGTACCATAAATTATAATGGTACCACTGCTTCTTGTCCATATACCAGTTTGAATGGCGTGTGTCCTGTCAACTTATTGCATGTGGTTCTGTATGCCCACAATACTGTTGGTATTTTGAGGTCCCAATCATCCCTGTTGACATTACAGATCTTTGTCAGTGCATTCTCAAGGATTTTGTTAAATGCTTCTACTGTTCCATTCGCCTGTGGGTGATATGGTGTGCTATTTTGATGATAGACTTCAAATTATTCAGTCATAGCCTTAATAGTGTTCTTAATGAAGTGAGTTCCTTGGTCGCTCATAAAAAATCTTGGGCAAACAAATCTAGTGATTACTTGTTTGAATAGAAAATGTGTTGTTGTTTCTGCGCTGAAATCTTTCACTTGTGTTGCTTCCGCCCATATTTTCAGGTATTGTGTCGCGGTGATAATGTACCTTGCTCCTGTCCTCTTTTCTAGTGGGTTAATTGGTCCTACAAAGTTTATTTCCCATTTTTCAAATACCTACAACGTTACCTATGGTCGCAATGGCATATTGTCCCTTCTATTGGGTTTACCAACCCTCTGAAAGACATTACATCTTTGTCAGTATTCTTTCGAATCTCTATGAATGGTAGGCCACCATAGTCCTGTGCGCAATACCTTTTGTGCGGTAGATTTTCCTAGGTTATGTCCTCCTACTATTCCCTCATGGGATTTTGCTAAAACCCTTGGTATTTCATGTTCTAGTACATATCTTCGCAAGATTCTATCTACACCCATTTTGTATAATTTTCCTACGATCAACTGATATTCTACGACCCAAACTACCCATTTCTTCTTCTGTGCAGTGTTATATTCCTATGGCGCACTCCTGTACTCAAGTATTGGATGATATCTGCAAAGTATTCGTCAACGATCTAGACTGAAAATAATTATGCGTCGGGAAATTTGTCCTCTAAATTTGTGGGTTCTTCTCCATTTGTGACCCTTGATAGGTGGTCAGGTCCTTCGTTCAACTTTCCTGGCTTGACTATTACTTCAAAATCAAACTCTTTAAATAGTAGTAACCATCGACAAATTCTCCCCCCCAACACTGAATTTTTGACTAGGTATTTAAGGGCTGAGTGATATGTGAACATCTTAAAATGTTTTCCCAATAAGTAATGTATGAATTTATGTAGTGTGTAGACCATAGCTAGGCCATCCCTCTCTGTGGTGTTATAGTTCTATTCTGATTCTGATAGTTTTATGCTCGCAAATGATTTAGGGTGATCCAAATATCCTGCTCCTGGCTGTGCCGAAATAGCTCCAAGTGCTATGGTTGATGCATCTACATGTACATGGAATGTCTTCTCCCAATATGGAAATACTAGTATTGGTGTGGTGACCATCTTTTCTTTTAGCGTATCCAGACCGTGTTGACAATTTTCATTCCACTAAAACTTTGTATCTTTTCTTAACAGTTTCTCCATTGGCGCTGTAATCTGGGCATACCCTTTGATAAATTTTATGTAGTAGCCTGTGTGTCCCAATGTTTCTCTTAGTTGACGGTCTGTCTTTGGTGGTGGAAAGTTAACAATTACTGCAATATTTGCAGGATCTACTAGTAAACCTTTCTTTCACACTATATGGCCCAATAGTATCCCAAACGGTGTTCTGAATATACATTTCCTGATGTTTAATGATATCTGGCACTGCCTGCATCTTTCTAACATTAGCCACAAAACCTTTACATGGTATTTCAATAGACTATAGATTGTCCAGTCATCCAAGTATACCTCTAGAAACTGGTGGATAAATTCCTTAAATGCAGCGATGACTACTCTAGAAAATATTTCTGATGCATTCTTCAGTCCAAATGACATGAATGTGTACTGGTAGGATCCCCATTATGTAGCAAACGTGGTCTTGTATCTATCTTCCTGTGCTATCTTGATCTAGTGGTATCCGGAGAATCCATCAGTGAACGAGTAAACTTCGTGCCCTCCTACGTTCTCCGACACTTCATCTATGAAAGGTGTAGGGAACGGGTCATGTAGACATCCATCATTTAACTTCCTCAAGTCGACACATATTCTTATCCCACCTTGTTTTCTCTCCTAAACTACCATCGAGCTTATCCATTCTGATTCTTCCATAGGTTCTATGATTCCAGCTTCAAGAATTCTATCAATCTCATCTTTGACTTTCTACTTATATATCAGGTTTAATCTGTATGGTCGTTGTTTGATTGATCTTGCTTCAACTCTGAGTGGTATCTTCATTTCTCCTAGCTCTCCTACTATACCCTTCATTTCTATAAATGTTGTGGGGAACAGATCGTTGTAATCGTGAAGTAAATCTATTATGATTTCCACTGTTTGTTCATCCCAATAGTCTCCAATGTTGGCCATTTTGGGATTCTCAATTGTCTCAATGTTGACTTTCTTCACCTTGATCGACGCACCAATTACTTTTGATTCTAGAGGTGGACCATCCACTTCTCTTTCACCTTCCACTTCCTCGATCTAAATATCATGTGGATCGTCTTCATCTAGTGCTTCCTCCTGCACATGGTAACATGAAAACCATTCTTTGAATGTCTGTTTGTTCCACTATTGTTCTTCAATTACCAGTTCAACTTCTGGTTCCTTAATGAATATCACCCCTCTTATCTTCTTAAGTGTTGCATCGATGTTGGGGTTCTCATGCTCAAATTAGAAAGTGACTTTAAAATTTTGTTGCAATACTATCCAGCTCGAAGTTTCTCTACACAGTTCCTGGTCCGTATACCAGTTTGTTGGTATGCCTTCTAAAGTGTGTACAAAATGATGAGGCCATTCCTCTGGGCATGTCATTTTCCATAGTGCTCTGCACTTCTCCAAGTGTTCCGCCAGTGCCCCCTGTCCATCGTACTTATGCTGCTTTTTTCTTTTTTGTTCTGTGTCGAACCTTATCCATAGTAACCGCTTACATTGTTATCGATCCTTGATTGTTTCCTTGTGTGTGCCCCACCATATTGCAAGTGTGGACTTGAGTTCTATATTGAGTGCTAAGAGTCTCTGATTTTCTATCACTTCATCCTCGTACTGTGCCAAGAATACTTCTAGATCATTCACTCCATGGAAACTGGGTGGTTCCCTTATCTTCATTCCTACCCATCTTACTGCACAGTCTATTCGTGCACATCTTCTTGTGGACACTTCGTGTAGTATTTGTTAAAAGTTTTATAGACCTGTCTCTGAGTCTATCCCACATGAAGTAATGCTCTGCCAAATGAGTATCTCATCGACATTTGGGTTCACGTAATCCTCATCACGCGCAGTTGTTCTGTAAAACTGGCTGATTTATTCTAAATCTAAGAAAGTAGGTTCTACAAACCTTTCCCCTTCTGATGGGTCTAATGGCGCGATGACCCTATATTCTCCTGACTCAAATGCCATTTTTCTTGCCTTCAAGTTGATTATGGAATGGATATCAAACGCCCAATCCAAGCCAAGCAATGTTGGATATGGTGTTGTGTCATCCACTATTTCAATCACTTCGAAGTCTGATTTAGTGCACACTCCATCCAGATCTATTGTCACTCCTTTTAGTCTACCAATTGGTAGAACTCTATGTTGGTTTGCTAGTTTCAGCTGGATAGGTGAATATCCTAATTTGGGCTCTCCCATACATTGCCATGTCTTCTTTGGTAATACATTGACTTCAGATCCTATATCTAGTATGATATATCCCATGTTGAAATATTCGATGTTAGCATTCAGTATTAACTCCCTACTAGTTCATCTCCTAGTATGCAGGTGGTTGAATGTTTTTTGTTCTATTTTTCCTTCTGTCTCTATGCTACATTTTTTTAATATGTTGATAGCAAATGGATAATTCAATAGTTTTACACATGATTGTAAAAATCCTTTGATTGTACTTACTTGTCCCAGGGGTTGCATTTCGTTGGTATGATCCAACAATGGAAGCATCTCGTATGTACTCTGGCTCTCCCTTGCTTTTCTGCGCAGTTGAATTCGACGCAATATCTTGCTTCAAGAATTCTTGTCTGGCTTGCTTAAATGTTTCCTTCTCGTTCTGCACATCAAACTGTCTCCTTGATTTGGCATTCTTCTTCACCCACTGGTGTTGTATTGACTCTTGTCAGGCTACGTTGTTTCTTGTTTTAGCTCTTACATGCGTAACTCTGTTGATATTTCGTCCTTCATCCCTAGCTTCAACTGAAATCCACTGAATGTTTTTATTTTTCTGATTCCTCTTTTCCTGGATATTTACTAATAGTGTCAGACATTCTTCCGTATCATGGTCTGATGCACGAAAATACATACAAGTTGCTGGTGAAAGTGGACATTCCCTTGCATAATGTCCCGATTGTTGATTGGTATTTCTGCATCATTGGGCTGTGATATGGGTTATGGCCCAGTTTCTTATAGATTTCGCACCATAGTCATCCTGCTGGTAATGGATTTGGCATTCTTGCTACTAGATACTGTGCGAATGTTGGACATTCGTTCTTGTGGTGTCCTTCCATTTTGCATGTGGTATACCAAACAACTTCTCATTTATCCTTGCTTTTGTTTTGGTTTAGCTGGAATGTTAAGTTCTTCAAATCCTTTTTCATTTATTTGATGGTTGGATCCGTCTATTGATATTGGTTTTCTTCCAGTTGTAGGGCTGTCTACAAAGCCTTTGCCTATGTCTGAAAATTCTGTTGTCACAATGGATATTTTAAGTGTGGTAGCAGTGAATTGACGAACATATGTATGTGCTGCATATCGATCATGAGATATTTGAATTTACCTTTCAGTCACTTGAATCTCTGGTCAATATCCCATACAGATTCTCCTGGTTTCAGTCTGATTTCTATCATCTCGTTCATGTACTGAGCTTCTGAACTTGGCTTTTGGAACTCATTTATTAGCAATTTCTTGATATCTGCAATCGTGCTGGTTGTCCCTAGTGGATTGTTTGTAGCTAAACTCATATAGCAATCCATTATGTGATCCCTTAGTTTAATTTATAGCTATGCCAGTTTAATATCTTCGTCTGTAATATTTTTTTCTTACGAGATCTTTTCATAGATAAACAAGTGTTTTTCCAGGTCCTTCGATGCTTCTCCTATGAATTCTAGTAACCTGATTGTGGGATCGTGCCCTACCATCCTGACTGCTGAACTACTACCTCTGCGCGGTGTAGATACTTGACTAGTGCTTCCTGAACTAGCTCCTCCAGTTGTTGTTCCTTGTGTAGATGTAATTCATGTTGTCTTTCTTCTCCCGAAATGTGGTTGTCTAAATGATTGTGTTCTCTTTGGTGTATTAGTCATACATGGGTTTATGGGTTCCACACTGACATTAAAATGGATAGGATTGTTGCCTTCTCTTCCTGCTCTTGTACCTCTCCTCTTCCTCTCATATGTTGTGTGTAGGATTTCCTCAATATTCTCCACAACCCAGAGATCCTCTACCTCTTCTTCATCACTTGCCAAGCGTTCCCTCGTGGCTATGACTCTCTTCTTTGTATTCACCTTGTATTGATAGGGTACTCCACTGCACGTCTTTCTAGCTGTCGCCATGATCCCCTTTATCTGGTCATCGTCCATCATGATTGGGTCCAAGGGTTCCTCCTTCTTTCCCCTATCCATTCCTTCTTCCATTTTTCCTCTTTCTGTCAGTCCTTCCCCCCTTCCCCCATGCACATAGGGAAGTTTAGTTGTCTGACTCCATTTTCATTACACCTTTGTTATACATCAAGATCTTAATAGAAGTATACAATGATCTAATATAAATTCCTCGACGTCCACGTAGAAAATCTTTCTCTATTGTGTTGTACGACTTCGTTGTATCAACTGCAAATTCTGTTATAAAGCCTGCTACGATATTGTCAAGCCAAAAATATACTACGTAGGTGAATTTGTTATTCACCTGATGTAGTTGTTCAATATGTACTGAGATCCACTCTAACTGTTGGATCCAGTTCATTGCATGGTTATCCTTCAACCTTAATATCCACTCCTGCAATAAGTGTGGGAAATCACAAAAAAAGACTTCATGCAAATCAGTAAACACATATTTCTCAATATATTTGCGTGGTGTTACTCTAGGGTTTCTGTTATATTTTTGTGCAAACTCCAGCTCTTTTTTCTTCAACTAGCTTTCGATCTCTACTTTTGTGGGATTCCATGGTCTCAACATCCCTTTCTAGTGACTCATTCTTTTCTCCTTTTCACCATTCGCTTCAGTATTCTCTTAACCTGGTTTCCACAGATCTCACCAATGTTCAATAGATCCTATCTACTCAATCCTCTACTATTCCAAACAACGAAAACAAAACCATTGTTGGTTATTATTCTTCTCTGAGTTTATATCTTTATCTTGAGTGACCCAGGGTTCATGTCTACTAGGGTTCCAACAAAACCTCTAAAACTATTGGCCCTCCTGGTAAGCCATAAGGAAACGCAGTGCATAGAGTGCATTGTACAGTTGCACCCAAGATAGTATTAATGGGTGACTACAATAATCAAGTGTCTGCAACCTAGGATTGAGTGGGGATCTAAGAAGTGTGTGTTGAGAATTCCATTTCAACTTATTAATGCAATAAACTGTCATTCATGATTATGCATAACATATAATCAAATCATTCATTTAGCATATCAACAACTACTTTAAAACAGTAAGGAAACACATGCATTCAGTCACATAACACACATTTTACCGTGGTTCACCCTCCTTGGGCTACGTCCACAAATATCTGGCTCTCAATCTCTTTTATTATAATAGTTCCAAAACTACAACGTCGCGCGCTTTACAATGCTTCTCAGTCAGGTCGAGATCTATTATGAGGTGGACTAGATCGCACCAGGATACTCAGACTACGATATAACCCTCAAGCTCTACCCTCCTTACTCCTCTCTGACTCAACAACTTACAAAATTAGGTCATATAGCAAAACATTACAACTAGCTATCAAAACATGACTTCTCTCCTAGACTTTATGTCTCCCATCTGACTCCTCTCTCTCTCTCTCTCTCTCTCTCTCTCTCTCTCTCTCTCTCTCTCTCTCTTCACTAGCCCTGTCTATGAGACCTAGGTATCTATATTTATATGTTTCTGGATCGCCAACCATTACAATGTATTGCAAAAACCCTAACCCTAACATCGTTTGGTCTTCCATGCATGCGCGAGTGTTGTTCTTTCTTCCAGCCGTCGCTTTCCTCGTGTGTGCCTTCTTTCCAAAAATAGTTTTTTTTTTCCACTTTGCCCTACTTCCAACATGGATATTGAAAGATGGTTGAAAAAAACAGATTTTGATTTTGCGCAGAAGGACAATAGAAGCCCTAAGTTAACACCGTGCAAATATCTCGACAAATACGTGTTTAGCGACTTGCATGAGGTATTTTTATGTGATTTCCCACATTTGTTGCAAGAGTGGGTATTGAGGTTAAAGGAAAACCACCTGAAAAATTGAATCAAACAGTTGGAGTGGAATCTTGTGGAGATCGCGTAGTTACAACAAGTTAATAAAAAATTTACACACGCAATAGATTTTTGGTTAGAAAACATTGTTGTAGGGTTTATAACCAAATTTGCAATAGATACTATGAAGTCCTACACCGCAACAGAGAAGGATTTTCTAAAGGGACCTAGAGGTAGGTACATCAGATTGTTGTATACTTCAATCAATATTTTACTGTATGACAACGGTGTGATTACCATGGAATCAGAGAGCTAAACTTCCCTGTGTGCATGGGGAAAGGGGGGAAGCACTAATAGGAGATTGAGATATAGAAGAGGAGATGGATAAGGGAAAGAAGAAGGAGGCCATGGACACAATCATGATGGAAGAAGATCAGATAAAGAAGATAATCTCAAAAGATGGAAAGATGCGCAATGGAGTACCCTACCAATATAAAATGAATAATAAGAAAAGAGCCATAACCGACAGAAAGGGCTTGGCAAGTGATGAAGAGGAGGTAGAGGATCTCCGAGATGTGGAGTATATTGAGGAAATCCTGCGTGCAACGTATGAAAGGAAAATAGGAGGTCTGGGGTCAAGAACATAAGGCATAACTCCAATTCAGATCACTATCAGAGTGGAACCTACAACCCCATGTGTGATTAATACACCAGAAAGAACACCAACATTTATACAACCAAATTTTAGTGGAAGAAAACAAACATGACAAGGATCCAATAAAAGAGCATCAACTAGGGGAGTCAGTTCAAGAAGTAACAATCAATAGTCTACACTATGCAGAGGCAATAGTTCAACATAGTTCAAAATGGTAGGACATGATCCCACGATCAGATTACTAGAATTTCGGGGAGAGGCATCAGAGGACCCTGAAAAGAACTTATTCATATGTGAGAAGATCTGGGAAGAAAATCATATCACATTTGAGGATACAAATCTCATGCAATTAGCTATCACACTAAGAGACTGCACGTTGGATTGGTACATGAGCCTAGATGTAAAAAGTCCACAGGGAGTACCAAAGACTATCGCAGATGTGAGAAAACTACTAGTAAATGAATTTTAGAAGAACAATACATGAATGAAATGATTAAAATCATGCAGAAATCAGGTGAGTCTGTTTGGGAGATTGATCATAGGTTCAAACATCTGAAAGGCAAGTTGAAATATGCAATTAATGACATGCAACATAAGCACTAATTTGTGAACTCACTACTACCACACTTGAAATACCCGTTAAGATAGCAGAAGTTACAAACTCAGGTAGAGGCTCTACAGGAAGCCTTACAACTGGAAGAGAACCATTATTAGAAGATAGATCCATCAATAGAGGAGATGAAGGAGGATCTGAAGAATCTAACATTTCAAATCAATCAGAATAAGGGAAAAGAGAAAAGAGAAAAGAGAAAGGAGAATTTGCTTGGTGTAACCTATGTAGGATAGAAGGACACCATAAGAACGAATGTCCAACTTTTATGTAGTATATGGAAAATTTTGCGCAGTATATGCCTCTTCTTCAACATGAGAGCATGATAGTATTTCTTTGATTGTCTGTCTATTCTGCTGTTGATAGTCTGTCATGAGTTCAACCTATGGTTCCTTAATAAATATCACACCTTTTATTTTCTTTAGTGTTGAATCAATGTTTGGGTTATCATGTTCAAATGAGAATGTTACTACAAAATCCTATTGTAATGATGTCCATTAAGTATTACCTCTGTGCATCTCCTAGTCTACATACCAATTTTTTGGAATTCCTTCCAATGTGTGGATGAAATGATGAGACCATTCTTCTGGTGGCGTCATCCTCCATTATGTCCTGCACTTCTCCAAATGTTATGTTGGTGTCCCATGTCCATCATATCTTTGCATTTTATTGTTTCCCTATTCTGCACCGAATCTAATGCATAGTAATCTCTTACATTGGTACCAATCCCGAATTGTTTCTCTATGCGCACCCCACCATCTTACATGTGTATATTTGAGTGAAATATCTAGGGCTAAGAGCCTCTGATTCTCTAGTACTTCATATTCATATTTTGTTAGGAATTCCTCTAAGTCATTTGCTCCATGAAAACTGAGAGGTTCTCTTATCTTTACACCAACCCATCTTACTGTGTGATCTATTCTTGCGCAGCTTCTTTTGGAGACTTCATGTAATCTATACTTCCAATTATCCATACATGTATCTGAGTCAGAAGCACATGATGTGATGCTTCTTCAACTGAGTACCCCATCTGCAGTCAGGTTGAAATAATCTTCTTCTTGCGTGGTGGTTGTATACAACTGGTTGATTTCCTCCAAACCTAAGAAGGTGGGTTCCACAAACCTTTCTCCTTATGAAGGGTCTGTTATCACTCTGTAAATTCCCAGAGGTTGTTATGAGGTAAGAAGAAACTTATCAAAGGTAACCTTAACCAACCTCTTTGAAACTGGAAGCTAGCCCTACCAGTTGCAGAGAGGGATCCCTTTATGAGTTCTAGATTTGTTTGGGTTTTCAAATATTTTTGGCCAGTTAGAAAGAATATAACTGAGTTGTTTGTATCGTTTTTGAATGAAGTGGCTGAATATCAATTACGCTTCCATTAGGATACTGGGTCTGTTTTTAAAAGATAGAAGTTAAAGACAATGTTACAATATTCATTTCATAGGGCGAGATAGTGCTAATGCTGGATTCTTTAGAAATAAAAAAGGTGTATTGCTGAAAAGGTGAGATATCAGTTAAAACAAAAAAGCATTTAAGAATTTCTTTGTTGTAACATCAGAGGAAAAAAACATTTAAATCTGTAAAATATTAAGAACATAGTACACAATGGTAAATTCCGCAACTTTAACTTCTTTTAAAGATTAGATTTTAGAAAGACAATATGATAACTGAGAAAGAAAAGACTTGTACGCAGACAGAGGGAACTTCACCAACAATTGACATGCAGGAATCTTTTGAAACTTCTCTTTGTATTACTGGAACAACTTCTTGATAAAAAATACAACAACTAGAGCTTGCTCGGGCATACAGATCAACAACCCCTCCTAGTTCTAAGTGAGAAATATTTATAATAAAAGTTATAATGACCCTGTCATTAGTGATCAATACGTGAAAGAGTCTGAGTCTAACTAACTAATCTAACAAGATGCATAAATGTAGTAACTAATGATGATGTGTTGAATCTCTCATGTTGATTTCTGGGAAGACAGTTGTTGAGTCATTTGGATGACTCCAACTATGTTGGACACTGAGCTGGACGCTGAGATGGATGATGAGATGGATGAGGCTCTGCATTTACTCAATCAAATCACACAACTCATCTCATCTCTGTGTGCTTGGGATGGTAATTTTCAATAAACGACGGTAAACTTCGTCCATATCGGTGTATTTAGCAAAAGTTGGCTTGATGATGAAGACATACTTGATCTCTTGCTGAATGTTGTGGTCATGCTGCAGAGTCTCCAAGAATTCTTTGCCCATGATGCTACCTTGTATCCCTGAAAACTTGGAACTAGCTTTGGCCATGGTGGCCATCCTTTTCTTGTAATCAGATAGAGTCATTAGTTTATCATTTAGGACACGTAGATCAGGAAGACCCTTTTTCTGTAAGGCTTCAATCTTGCTAAAAAATCTTTGAACTCCAATGTCCATGTTCTGAGCCTTTTCCTCCAACTATAACATCAATCCCCTTTTAGTGACCTTTTAGTGAATACTCTTTTTACCTCGAGGATAGTCTCTGTTCTGTCTTTGAATTTCAATTCTTCCAACTCTTCTTTGGTTTTGGAGTTCAGAAACTAGATGATCTCGTTGGCCATTGAGGGCATCTCACCCAGCTCTATTCTTATCCTGTTAATGGCTTGCCTACTCTTTAAAACCAGATCATGTTGCTTGAACATGATTTTCACCATGGGCCAAATTTCATTTATGGATTTTGCAATATCTATCCATATGTGTTCCTTATCCTCTACTAATGTCTTGCCTGCCACTGTTTGTTTCTGGAGCTATTGTATTTCGTGCTTGAGCTTCTCTGACACTTGTCTCTCAACATTGTATCTTGTTTGGAAATAAGACTTGAGTTTCTGAAGATTTTCAATCTCCAGTTTCAACCTATTGATCTCCGTTCCTTGCAGAGTCATTTCCTCCATGGATTTTGCTAACTCCACAGTTTTTTCCAGTGCTGTCAATGGGGCTGTTGATGGAATTTCTGTTGTAGTGGTTGTTGGAACTACTGCTATACTTACTTCTACAATGGGACCTACACTCAATGGGATGACTTCCATTGGTGTCATTTGTTCCTTTTCTTTCAATAATTTTTCCAACTCTATCTCCATTTCTCTGAGCTGTGCGTTCTGCTGCATGATAAGCTTCAACAATTCTTCTTTCTCATTTTCTACCTCAGCTACCTCTTTAGCTTGTGAACCCTCTGTTGGTGGATATTTCAATTGTTTTCTCAATGATGCATTATCAACATTATTTTTCTTCAACATTTCCTCTGCTGCTTTAACATTCGAGGGATCATACCCAATCTTGAGCACCAACTCCTCTAAAGATTTTATTCTATTATCCTTTGCAAAAGATGATATCTTCTCCAACTTCAATTGGGTTTGAACATTACTTAAAGACACCTGTAACTTTGATGCTTTAGCAGAAGCATGTGCTAATGTGGAGAAAACCATTTCTCCAGCCTGTCTGTGCAAGTCCATCTGATCAGCGGGATGTACTTGTTTGGTGTCAAAAACAATAGTTGACTTCTTGTAATCAGTGATTTCTTTGGGTTGAGGCACCTGTGCTTGCAGAAATGAAAGATGCATTCTTCCTTTCTTTGTGTCAAATGCTGACAATAGTCTATGCTGTGCTGTGGAAGTTTTCTTCCAAAACTGAGAGTAGGTGCTATTGGTCAGTGTCTGGTTCTTCTTTTTAATCATTTCATATTTTTCAAAAATGCTTAGGGGTATAGAACCTTGTGAAGTTTGTGTAGTCATAGTTGTTTCTGTCTTCTTCTTCAAAGAAGAAGTTGACACCACCTGATGTCTTCTCTCAATCAATGTGGCAGAGTAGGGCTCTTCCTCACCAGACATGTGAGTAGCATGAGTGGTTTTGGGTTTCTTGCTATATACCCGGAATTATTCTGCTGATACCTCTGTGATTGAAGGTGAATCATCCTTTCTTGGTCTTTTTTCCTTGGGTGCCCTTGGAGTGGTAGTTAGTGAAATAGATACTGAAAGAGATTCCCATGGCTCTGTATCATCTACCAGAGTATTTACTTCCCATTCTGTCTGGTTCACATATTTTTCGATTTCTGGCTTGAGGGTGTGGGCATAGGGTGAACTTTTTTTCTTAGATCTCATCTCCGCAATGATCCCACTGGGGTCATATCTCCAAATAAAACTAGTGTTGAATTTCATTTCCTTCAATAATTTGTCTGCCTCTTCCCCAACAGCTCGACTGCTGCAGATAAATGGGCCTATTTGTCCTTTGATCCTCATATGTTGTTTTTTCTTTAGAGACACAAAATGGATGTCATCTGATTTTATCATCTAATGAATATATTCCAGTGCGAATATTCAAACATGCACATACTTAGGCAACTTGTATGGAGCTAGTTCACACCCATACACTCTGATTTCTGTGTGATTCTGGTATAGAAACCAATCTCCAGTCTTTGTCAGATCTGAAAGGTGTAGAACTCTTTGAATTTCTTCATTTATTCTCGGCTCAGGTCTTCCACTAAGCATGCCTACAACTGGATGATAAAAAAATTCAATGAATTGTTTAAAAGTGAACTCAGTGGAGTTTTTCTTGAGCAACGATGTCCATAATGTGACTGCTTGAGGTTTTCCTTCCTTGTCCATCTTCTACATTGAGAAAGAGAACCTATCTGCCTGAAAAAAGATGAACATGTAAGCTAGAATGGATGAGTACCGAAACATGCCCTCTGTGGCGAACTGTGAAAACTACTCGTGAATGTTCTCCGCCAAGAAAGTGTTGTAGTCGAACTGAGTGGTGGATTTTTCCTCGGTAGTGAAAATGGACAGAAAACCCAATATAGGCTCATCCACCCATGCCTCTAAAAAATAACCAAGCAGAAAATAGAGTGATGAAATGACTTGGTTTCCCTTTTCTGAGAACAGAGAGGAAGGATAGGGGGGACTTGATTTGGGGAACTGAGCATCTTGTGGGAGG
Source organism: Picea mariana (assembly GCA_032191745.1). Lineage (NCBI taxonomy): Eukaryota > Viridiplantae > Streptophyta > Pinopsida > Pinales > Pinaceae > Picea > Picea mariana. The sequence goes on from JASDQU010241226.1 coordinate 61,009, forward strand.
GAAAATTCAAATATCTGGGCTCTTTGAGGAAAAGATAATTTATGGTATAACTATGTTATGATTTCGAGATTGAAAGGGGAGGCAGATTCATTTCTGGGTATCTGCATCATCTAATCAATGGCCTTTGGCATGATGAAGAACATAGTTTCTCCTGATGATGAGACTATGGCTCTCTCGTTGGGAAGGTAATGAGCCTGGCATTTGAGGGAAAATTTAGGGAAATGATGGATCTGGGGGTAAAGATATAAAGGAAGATTGGACTCCTAGAGCCTGATTTTGTCATTCTGATCGAAGAAAGTGTCTTGAGCCATGACTGCAAATTTGTGAAGTCAACTTTGCACCTTGTGTCCAATATCAGATGATCTTTGTCGGCCAATGGGATCTTGTCGAGGTTGACAAGAGGTGGGAGGAAAGGATTTTCCTCGGCTTCTACCTTCTTGGATTTTGGCACCATTGTTGTGAAGAGTACCTACAATTCAAACAAAATGTTTGTGGTAATGGCCGTGGTTGGATGAGGCGTTGCAAAGGCGGAGGAAAATGAATCTCTTGATACGCAGGGAATGTGAATGGAATGGGAGATAACCGAAATGAGGTTGAATTTGAGTGGACGAGTATCTGTTTGGGTGAACAAGGACAGGTCATATGGACAACGGGTATGTGGCCAGTCATAAATGGCCAACGGGTCATTTAGAGCATGAGAGTGCAGGATGAAGGACATCTGAAGTGTACCTTTGGTTGACGTGTGCACTGGTGATTGGAAGGCAAACGGGAAAGATATGACCTATAACAGTTAGATGGATGGGACATGATGGCGGGGTCATGACATGGAACTTGCAGAGGGTGGTGGTGAATTGTAACACTGATAGGCAGTAAATGTTTAGGGAAGGGGATTTTGGACGCAATGAGGTGACGTCGTGTTGAGATGGGGCTTTCCTGGATTTGTTTCATTCCAGACCCCCCCCTCCCTTTAGTTAAAGGAAGAATAATTAGGGGGGCTAGGATTCCTTGCTGACCACTAATCTGGGTAAA
>JASDQU010241226.1:62352-96362 GCA_032191745.1 Picea mariana
GTTGTTTAACCTATGTCCTAACCTACATCATTTTCACCTTTAGCCCAACTTAGACTGTTGGACTAAGAAAATACTCTACCTAGGGGATATTTGACCAAGATTAGGCTGTTTGGTCAAATTTATTCACTAACTAACCTATCATCTTGACTAAGATTAAACAATTTAGTCAAGCTTATTCACTAAGACTATCAACATCAATTTAAAAGGACTTGGCCATGCTTAGACTGTATGGATCAAGCCATTGTTAATGCATGGGGCTTTATTTAATTTCTTTTATGCCCTCTTTTATTCTTTTCTCATTTTCTTTACTTTTTTCTTTTTTTTTCTTTTTTTCTTTTTTCTTTGTTTTTTCAGGATGTAGTAATCTCTGCAAATCAAAAACACTGAAGGGAAAAAAAAATACAATCAACAGTTGATCCTATAAATTATAGGGTTATAACAGGGTCTAATGGCATAATGAATCTATATTCTCTTGATTCAAATGTCATTTTCCTCATTTTTAGGTTGATTATGGCATGGTTATAAAATTCCCAATCCAGTCCAAGAAATGTTGGATATGGTGTTGTGCCATCTAAAATCTCTATTACTTCAAAGTTTTCCTTAGTGTGCACTCCATCCAAATCTATCGTCACACCTTTAAGCCTTCCAATCGGTATAACTCTGTGTTGATTTGCTAATTTCAATTGGATAGGTGAATAGCCAAGTGTGGGATCTCCCATACATTGCCATGTCTTCTTGGGTAACACATTTACCTCAGACCCTAATTCTAGTATAATATCCCCCATATTGAAATATCAAATATTAGTATTCGGTCTGAATTCCATGCTTGTCCTCCTTCTTGTATGGAGGTGATTGACCATTTTCTTCTCTAACTTCCTTTCTACCTCTGTGTTACATGTTTCTAGCATATTTTGCAAAACTTTAATAGAGGATGTATCATTCAGTAGCTTAACATAGGATTGCAGAAAATTCTTTGTGGTACTTACTTGTCCTAAAGGTTGTGATTCATTGGTGTGGTCCAATGATGAAGGAATATCGTACATTCGTATGTTCTGAGTATGTAGCACAGTTTATGTATATGCAACATCTTATTTTAGGAACTCATGTCTAGCCTCCTTGAATGTCTCATTTTCTTTCCACGCATCAAATTGGTTTTGTGTTTCAGTATTTTTATTCACCCATTGGTGTTGTGTTGGATCCTATCTCACTACGTCAGGTCCTGTTTTAGGGCCTCCTCGCGTGACTATGTTGATATTTCTTCCATCATCCCTCGCTTCTGTAGAGATCTACAAAACATTCTAGTTTTTTTGGTTTCTCTTTTCTTAAATATTTCCCAAAAGTGTTGGACATTCTTCTGTGTCATGATCTGTTGCGCGAAAATACATACATGTCGTAGGTGGGAGTGGATAGTCCCTTGTATAGTGTCATGGTCATTGGAAGTTGTGGCACATTACTAGACCTATGCCTCTTCCAAATAATCCTCTACATCATCCTCCACCTATGTATCCAACTCGATATCCTCGTGATGCATTGTACTGAGGTACCTGATTATATTGCACAGGGTTATATTGTGGTTGTGCAATGTTATATTGTTTTTGTGTAGTGTTGTATGGAGGTGGTACCTAGTTAAATTGAGGTGCAACTTTCCTTGTCATCATTTTTTCTTGCACCGTATAGGTATCTGAAGTTATTTCTCTCATCAGCTCCATTATCCTATAATATTTATCATCATGGCCTACTGACTTGCAAAAATTGCAGTATGAGTTATTGGGTATTTCCTGGTACTTCTGCATCATTGGAAAATGATATGGATGATGCCCATGTGTCTTACAGATCTCGCACCATGGTCCTTCTATTTCCATTTATTGCGCGAAAGTTGGACATTAATTCTTATGGTGAACTTCTGTCTGTCATGTGGTACACCAAACAACTTCTCTTTTCTCCTTTCCCTTATTCTGGTTAAGTTGGAATGTGAGGTTCTTCATATCCTATTTCAACTCTTCTATGTTTGGATCTATCTTCTGATACTGTTTCTCTTCCAGTTGTAAGGATGCATGCAGAGCCTCTTCCTGAATTTGGAACTTTTGTTGTCTCAAGGGGTATTTCAAATGTGGTAGCAGTGAATTCACAAAGAGATTTCTATTTTAAATCAGACATAAACCATGTGAGTCTAGTTGGGATGTTGATCAGAGGTTCAAAATATTGAAGGGTAAGTTGAAGTATGTCATGAATGACATACTTCAACTTACCCTTCAATATTTTGAACCTCTGATCAACATCCCAACTAGACTCACATGGTTTATGTCTGATTTAAATAATCTCATTCATGTATTGATCTTCTGAACTAGGCTTCTGAAATTCATTGATCAATAGCTTCTTGACATATGCAATTGTTCTTGTTGTTCCTAGTGGATTGTTTACAGCTAGGCTCATGTACCAGTCCAGTGTGGGGTCTCTTAGCATGATAACTAACTGCGCAAATTTTGTATCCTCATCTGTGATCTGTTTTTCTTCCCATATCTTCTCATATATGAACAGATTCTTTTGAGAGTCCTCAGATGCCTCTCCCTAAAATTCTGGTAACCTAATGGTGGGATCATGTCCTGCCATTTTGAACTATGATGAACTAATACCTCTTCACAGTGTAGATATTTGACTAATACTTCCTGAATTGGTTGCTCCATTTGTTTCTCCTTGTTTGGATGTAATTTCTTCTATATTTCTTCCACTAAATTCAGTTGTCTGAATGGTGATGCTATTTTTGGTGTACTAGTCACACATGGGGTTATGGGTTCCACACTAACACTCACATGGATGGGAGTTATGACTTATGTTCCTGCCCTTGGACCACCTATCTTCTTTTCACATGTTGAGTGCAGGATTTACTCAATATTCTCTACAACCCGAAGATCCTCTACCTCTTCCTCATCACTTAGCAAGCCCTCTCTATCAACTATGGATCTCTTCTTATTATTCATCTTATATTGGTAGGGTAATCCACTATGTGTATTTACAGTTGTTGAAATTATCTTCTTTATCTGATATTCCTCCATCATGATTGGGTCCATGGCCTCCTTCTTATTTCCCTTATCCATCTCTTCCTCCATTTCTCTACCTCTTGCTAGTGCTTCCCCCCTTCGCCCATGCACGCATGGAAGTTTAGCTGCCTGATTCCATAGTCATCACACCATTGTTGCACAGTAAAATATTGATTGAAGTATACATCGATCTGATATACCTACCTCTAGGTCCTTTTAGAAAATCCTTCTTTGTTAGGCTGTAAGATTTCACGGTATCTACTGCAAATTATGTGATAAACCCTGCAACAATACTGTCTAACCAGAAATCTACTGCGTGTGTGAATTTTTTTTTAACTTGTTGTAACTAGGTGATCTCCATAAGATTCCACTCGCGCTATATGATTTGATTTGTAGGGTGGTTGTCTTTCAACCTCAATAGCCACTGCTGCAATACATGTGGGAAATCATAGAAAAATACCTCATGCAAGTCGCTAAACAAGTACTTGTCTAGATATTTGCACGATGTTATATTAGGGTTTCTGTTATCCTTATGCACAAATTCAAGCTCCTTTGTTTTCAACCATATTTCATTCTCCGCCTTCATTGGGTTCCACAGTCTGAACATTCCCTTGTTATACCTTAATTATCTGCATGCTTCTTCTACATATCCAATTTACTCAATCCCAGGAAGTTCCAACTGGAAGTGGAACCATTTGTTGGTTATTACTCTCTCTAACTACTTCTTAGATGAGTTGGGTTCATATATGAACATTTTTCCAACAAAACCCTCTAAAATTGTCAACCCTCTTGGTAAGCCAGAAAGCAACACAACACACAGAATGTACTACGCAGTCTCACCCGAGATAGTTCTATGGGTGACTGCAATTCTCAAGTGCTTGCAGTATAGGAAAGAGTGGGTATCTGGGAATATAATTAATCTTCTTCAGGCCATGATCTAGTTATTCTTTCTATTATTCTTAAGATTCATTCATCTATTAAGCCTATGCATGCATTCTAATAGATCTAACATAATTACTCATTCATCCATTAATAATCTAACTACTAACAGAAGGTAAATATGAAGTAAACAACACACATAACACATGATATACTGTGGTTCACCCTCTCCTGGGCCACGCCCACAAAGAAATGGCTTCTTAGGCTCTTTTATTTAGATTTCTACAATATACGACGTTGCACACACTACAATTTCGATCATACAATCAAGAGAAAAGGTTCCAAAACCTCTGTGAGGCAAACTAGATCACACCAAGCTCTTCAGCCTGTGATCTAACCCTCAAGATCTAGCTATTTTTTTTTTTTTAACAAGAACGGTTATGAAATATATTAGGAAGACAACAAAAATATGTTGGAACGGTTACAAAGAGCCTTCATTAGATCAGGCGTAGTGCTTACTTCGAGCATTTGTCCTCAGATAAATATTTAAGGTAATCTGTCATATCCCTCATTTCCATCTAAAGATAGGACACCTTTGCTCAACATCGCTGCCTTGTTTTCCTCTTTGTCTTCTTTGCCATTTAATTCCCAAAGAATGTGGAATAGTTGGATTGACTGAAAGCTGTCTAGAAGGAGTTTGTTTTTCTTGAGTATTTGCCTGAGTCGCATATGGCTAGGATGGGTCTTAGAAGAAATAGCCTAAATAATGATACGGGAATCCCTGAAGACATTTAGATCTGTAATGTTCTTGGCTAGTGCTTGAGAGATTCCTTGCCAGAGGGCCAACACTTCAACTATGTTATTGGTGTCCTCACTAATTCCCCAAGAATATGAGAGGAAATTTATTTCCTCGGGATCTATTAGCACCCCTCCACTACCTGCCGCACCTAGATTTCCTTTAGAAGCTCCGTCAAAGAAGAGGCTATGTTTCTGAAGTGAGTTCCACCATTTGTGAAGGATGAAGAATATAATTTGATCTCCCATTTGTTTGTGGGAGGAGCTGGAGTTGTTGCCATTAACGGCAGGTTTGGGAGGATGCTGGACATCCATTCTTATTCGATTGAATTTAAGTTATCATTGTTTGCTGGAAGATGATTAGAGGAGAGGAAATCCCCCATCAGAGCTTTGAAATTTTTTACCACTTGGTCTTCGCTGGATTTTTTCCCCTTGAAAATTCATGCATTTCACTCTAGTCATAATTTCCATAGGATAAATTTTGGCAGTGTTACCTAGCAAAATTTTAATCTCTCTTTCTTGTTAAGGGAGACTAGGCATGCATTCTGCCAATGGATGAGGACTGAGGGTAGCTCCGCTGGGAGGGTTATAGGGTTCGTCCAAGGGACTAGTGCGCGCCTCCAAACCTCCTGAGAAAATGGGTCGTTCAATAGAAGATGTGTCACCGATTCTTCCTCTGAGATGTAGAAGGGGAAATACGTGGCACCTTCCCACCCTTTTCATTTGAGGTTGTCTCCTCTAAGAATGGCGTTGTGAGCCAATATCCAGGCGAAAATATCGATTTTTGAAAGGCATTTCATCCTCCAGATCTCTTTCCACAGTGTTGTATTGGGAGGGATGTTCAGGGTCACGTTCACTTGCTGGTAACCTTCGGAGGCAATGTACCTACCGGATTTAGATCCCCATTGCCTGAGATATTTCTACCTTGTTGCGTTTGGTGATTTCCCCTGAAGAAAAGCTCTTAACAAAGCTTCCTCATTTTGTAGATGGCTTGGGCATCTTGGTAGTTTCTAGTCTTTCTAGGTTTCGATTTCATTTGAGTGCCAACTTGAAATATCCCACAACGTGGTTAACCTTTGAGCATGGAGAAAGTTTTTGAGATTAGAGGAGCCTGGCAGGGAGTCTAATGGTGGCTCTCCCAGAATTGAGTCCTCCCATATTAATATATCTTTTCCATTGCCCGGGATCCAAGTTAGGAGAGGTTTGAAGAATCCATAGGCTTTTTGACAAACTGTGAAGATAGAGGAGCCTTTTGGCACTTTAGGGGCTGTGTCTAGACATCTTCTCCTTGCTCCATTGAAGTATTTCTTCCATAGTGCATGTTTTCTCTAGGTTATATTTCTGGTTACCATATTCCATAGGAGCTTGGCCCCTAGTGCCATATTTTGGGATCTCAGATCTCTCATCTGAAGGCCTCCTTCTGTGTAAGGCTTTATTGCTTTCCCCTAGCTAACTAGTGGCAGTTTTTTGTCACCCTGTTTGCCTCCTTTCCACAGGAATCTTCTTAGAATTTCCTCAAGCTTGGTTATTATTCCATTTGGGGCTAATAGAATCAAGCTTTGAAAAATCGGGATGCTTTTAAGGACATATTTGATGAGCACCAACTTTCATGCCAGATTTATCTCGGTGGCCCCCCAGGCTTGGATTCTAACTTTGATCTTGTCAAGCAACGGAGACCAGTGAGAGGAGTTAGGCTTGGATTTGAAAATAGGAACTCCTAAATATTTGAAAGAATCCCACTACGTTACCCCTTCCATCTCCATAGTGTGATCTATTTCCACCATTTCCCTTGGCTTGCAGTTCCATCCAAAGATTTGACTTTTCCTATAGTTTATCTGACTCCCAAAGACTTCCTTATAGAGATATAGTTGCTGTTTGAATTTACGGGCTATAATGGTACTTGCCCCTCCCAAAAGGAGCATATCATCAAAAAATTGAGCATGATTGATATCTTTAACTCCTCTTGCTATTTTTAAGCCCATTAATTCCTGTTGAGTATGACATTGTTCTAGTTGGAAACTTAGTGCTGAGGCTTTAATGGCATAGAGCAAAGGAGACAGCGGACAACCCTGTCTTAGCCTCCTAGAAGCCTGAAAAAATTATGCTGCTCGACCATTGACTAATGGGGATATCCATGGAGACCTGATGCAAGCCTTAATCCAGTGGATGAGATCAGTGCCGAATCCAAACTTCTGCAATACCTGAAATAAAAATTCATGCCTTACTCTATCAAAAGAATTTGCAAGATATAACTTCACAACCATACCTTTTTCACCCCACTGCATACTTGAATAAATCACTTCTTGGAAAGGAATTATGTTGTCAGTGATGTGCCTTCCTTTGATGAAGCCTCCTTGGTTCTCTGGGATGATTGCTGGAATAATATCTTTGAGCTGGTTGGCGATAACTTTTGTAATAATTTTATAACCAATGTTACACAAGGATATTGGATGGAATCTGTCAAAGGATAAGGGTCCTCTTTCTTTTGGTATTAAGGCTAAGAATGCAGAGTTGGTACTCCCACCAATCATGTGGCAATTTTGTGACTTTAAAACTAGCTTATGCAAGTCATGACTTATGGTTGGCCAACAGACTTGGAGGAATCTGGATGTAAATCCGTCAGGACTAGGGGATTTATCGGGGTCCATGCTGTCTAAAGCCAATTTAATTTCCTTTAACTTGACTGGTTCTATGAGATGCTGATTGGATCTTGGACAGACGACCGAAGGGATCAAGTTGAGGACTTGCTAGTGGATTCCCTTGGTAGATTCCTCGGTATAAATACCTTTAAAGTGGAGGTGGGCATCTTGCTTGATACTTTCAAAATCCTTTACAATCTGATTCTGGATGTTGATTTCTTTTACGGAATTGAATTGTTTTATGGCTTCTGCTTGCTTATGAAAATAGTTTGTGTTCTTGTCCCCAAATTTTAACCAAAGGCTACAAGATTTTTGTCGCCAATAATCTTCTTCTTCTCTGCAGGCTGTATGGAGCTTTCTATGCAGGAATGTTTATTTCTCCAGGCTGTTTGGGTTTGGATTTCCTTCTTCCATAGATAGTTGGTGACTTTCCAGTTGTTGTTGGGCTTCCATTCTTTGGGCTGCAGGACATTTTAAGGATTTTTCCCATTCTTTGAGAGATCACTTCATTCTTTGGAGCTTTTATTCCCACATAAAAAATGGAGAAATTGTGACAAGAATTTTTCGTACTCGATTGACCATATTATGGAAATCCTCATGTTGGATCCAAGAAGGGATGAAGTGAAAAGGGATAGGTCCCAGAGAGGAATCTTTGGTAAATTCTACTAGAATTGGCTTATGATCGGAGGCATTGAAGGGGAGAATTTTGGAGGTCGTATTGAGGTCCAAGAGGAGGAAGGAGCTCTGGACCAAGAATCTTTCCAGCCTTGCTGCTATGTGATCCAGACTAGTTCTTTTATTATACCAAGTGTATTTGCCTCTGGGGGGTTTTATATCTTTCAGATTCCAATCAAGAATGATGTCTTTTGCCCATTCTCGATAGGGGTCTCTTACAATGGAACCCCCTTTTTTTTCTCCAAGGGATAAAGTAACATTGAGGTCTCTGACAATAACAATGTTTTCTAATTTGTGGCTGCTAAGGAACTCTTTCAAAATTTTCCAATAGTTTTTTTCAAAGTATATATGGATGACTGGAATGTATATAGTCTGCTAAAGGACCATGTAGAAGTGTTAAGACTAATGTTGGAAAAATGCAGGAAATGTTAGATATCATTAAACATCAAGAAATGCATTTTTGGTACACCATTTGGGATATTGTTGGGACATATAGTGTGTAAACAAGGCTTATTAGTGGACCTTGCTAAGATTGCATTCATTATAAATTTATTACCACCAAAATCAACGCGCTAGTTAAGAGAAAAACTGGGACATATAAGCTATTACAATAAGTTTATAAAGGGGTATGCATAGATTAATGCACGAATGGAGAAAATGTTAAAGAAGGACACTAGATTTCACTAGAATGAGGACTGTCAGCAAGGATTGGACACTTTAAAGAAAAATATGGTGACCATACCTATATTAGTATTTCCATATTGGAAAAAGACATTTCATGTGCTCATAGATGCATCAACTATAACACTTGGAGAAATTTTGGTGTAGCAAAGAGCAGGGGACTTAGACCATCATATAACCTTTGCAACCAGAAAGTTGTCATAATCTGAGAAGAATTAAAATACCATAGAGAGAGAAGGCCTAGCTATGGTATATGCACTTTAGAAATTCAGGCACTATTTACTAGGTAAACACTTTAAAATGTTCACATACCATTATGCCCTCAAATATCTAGTCAACAAGCCAGTGTTGGGGGGGGATGATATGTCGATGGCTATTATTATTCCAAGAACTTTATTTCAAAGTAATAGTCAAACCAAGGAAGATGAATGCAGGACCTGATCACCTGTCAAGGGTGACCAATGGAGAATAAACTATTAATTTGGAAGACAACTTCCTTGATGCACAATTATTTTCAGTACAGATAGCCGATGAATACTTCACTGATATTATTGAATACTTAAGTACATGGGTTTCACCACAAGAATTTAGCACTGCATAGAAGAAAAACCTAGTATTCAGAGATGTAGACTATTAACTCATTGTAGGATATTTATACAATATGGGTGCATAGAATTTTGAGAAGGTGTGTATCGGAACATGAACAACCCAGAATTTTAGTAGAAGCTCATGAAGGTATAGCTGGAGGACACTATGTAGGAAAAGATATCATGTAGAAGGTATTGCGTGCAAGATTATGGTGGTGAACAGTCTATAAATATGCCAAGGAATATTTCCAAAACTGTGATGTCTTCTAGAGGGTTGGAAAACCCAACGGAAGGGATGAGATTCCCCTAAGACCACAAGTGACTCTGCAGGTATTTGACAAATGAAAAATATAATTTTTTGGACCTATTAATTGACCAACAAAAAGGTCAGTAGATAGATATATCATTACTACGAATGCATACTTAAAGAGATGGGAAGAATCAGCACCAGTCAAAGACTGTAGCATAGAGACAACAACACACTTCTTATTTGAGCAAGTGATCACCATATTTGGATGTCCCAGGATATTGATGAGTGAAAAAAGGCACTCATTTTATTAATAATACCATCAAGGCTATGACCGAGGAGTTTGAATTCTATCATCAAAAGAGCACACCATATCATTCTCAGGCAAATGGAATAGTATAAGCTTTCAATAATATTTTGGAAAATGCTTTGACTAAGATCTACAATGTGAACATGGATGATTGGGACTTGAAAATACCAGCAGTATTGTGGGCATACAATACCACATGCAAGAATTTGATAGGACATATACCATTCATATTTGCATATGGACAGGAAGAATTGGTGCCATTAGAATTTCTAGTACCTAGTCTGCGCATAGCAAAAATTACCAACCTAATAGAAAGAGGCACATTAAAGGAGTGGTTAAGTCAACTAATGGAAATGGAAGAGGGAAGAATTTTGAAAGGATTTCACTAAGAATTACATAAAGCAAGGGAAAAATCCTAGCATGAAAAACATATTAAAATTGAAGAGCTTTAAGGAGGGAGATTTAGTTCTTCTCTATGACAACAAATTCTTGCAACACCCTGATAAGTTTAGAATGCATTGGTTAGGGCCATATGAAGTAAATACTGTCATAGATGGGGGATATGTACAGATAAAGAACATAGGAGGAACATAACTAAAAGGAATGATCAATAGTAGTCGACTGAAACTATAAAGGGATAATCGACCTACTAACCTTTAAAAGTTACAACGCAGTAAGAAATCCATGTATATAGTGTACTATAGTAGATATTAGGATAGAAAAAATGCTAAAAATAAACAAAAAGGGGAAAAAAAGAAAAAAAGGAATACAAAAATAGAAAAAGAAGAAAAACACAAAAATAGGCAGAAGTTAACCAAACCACAAGAAAGTGAAAAAAAAGTCACGTGCAATAATTACCATGACAACATCGAAAGGCAGTGCACAGGAAAAATAACACTTGGCGCAAATGCACGCAAAAAGTGAAAAATAATTACGAACAGGTCTATAAAGGGCAGAAAGCATGTGTTATTTCAACACTTAGTTTTTTTTATCATAGAGGGAGATACAAAGTGCGTGCCCTAGCTAGAACTTTATGAAGAATCAAGCAAGTGGGAGCATTGGATAAAATATGACACCACCGAAGTTCGATGCTCCAGGAAAGTATGTATGGGTTACTCGACAGGGCCAAAGGTGCAAGGAAATAATGAGATAGCCCGAGAGCATGGTTGAGCTTGAAGATGTCACTATGTAGGACATAGAGTCAATAATCTCGACACAAGTTGAAGAGGAAACATTGACAACAATGCAAGGGGAAATAGGGTAGAGTTTCGAGACCTGAAATGGTATCCCGAACCCTAATCTCGAAAAACCCGCTAAAACTGATGAAATGGAGAGTTAGAAACAAGGCCATGATGGAGAATAGGTGTTGGTCGAGGAAATAATCGACCAGTCGGACTCTGAGAGGGAAAAGGAAGATGCAAAGACCACAGAGGCAGGCCCATATGCTATGGATTTGAAAAGAAAGGCATAGGACACCACAGACATTACACTTCCATATCTCCCAAATGGAGTGTTCACTTTGGAAAATATGCTCGAAAAGGTAACAAAAATTAGGTACTTGGACAATGATGTGTGCGATGTGACCAAATTCCTAGAATTGTCCGAAGAGACATACTTAGCAAACACAGGGGAGATTGGACCCCTAGGTAAACTGATAATGGAGCCCATGTAATGGATAACAAGGTTGTATAACTACGACATAATGAACCTCATGGATATACTGCACTTCAAGGTTGCTAAAAACATCGGGCTATGCGTCAAAAAACTAGCAAGCTGAGTACACGACGACAAACTTTGGATGGATAGGTCAGTATAGATGGATGTGGCATTGATCACAAAGATCAAAAGATTACCTATAGTCAGTGCATAGCCAGAGGAGTACTTGGATAACAAGGCATGCAAGAAGGAAATCGTCGAAATGGTCAAAGCACAGTTTGGCACCAGTAGGGGAAACATGGGCATTGTGCTCAAGGACATTAATGACAATGTGACAAGATTTTGGCATGTCCCCTTCCGAGTGATCATGAGACTTGGACGTAGTAGCCTAAGTGATTCCCGTAGGCTATAGTCCGTAAGAAGGGAATTAATTAATTATTTAATCTCCTAAGGGGAAAAGTGCCTAACAAAATGACATTAGATAATTAAAAAAAGGGGAAAAGGGGAAAAAACACCTAAAGTGACTTAGGAAGAATACAAAACATCACTTAAATTGATTAAAAGGTAAAAGGGTCACAAAAGATTCAACGAAGAAATAAAAGGGAAAAAGGAGGGCATCCTCTCTCATTCTGGTATTGATATTTTTCTAATTTTCATTAAGAGAGCTCTTTGTGGCTTTAGAACTCTTGGGACAGAAACCCTAGGACAAATTTTCAGAGATTGGCTTCAGTGGTGAGACCATGCACCCTATTTAGTCATTTGTCGAAGAGATCATTAAAATTTCTTCCATTTTCTTCATCGATAGCGAGTATATCTTCACTGGATGTGTATTTCTTTTAATCATGGCTAAGTTTTTGTATAAGGGTTGACAAGCTTGAATGAGGTCAAGTTTTTCTTAAAGAATTTGTGGTTTCCTCATTTACTCATTTTTTGTAACTATTGAGTGCATCCTATGTGTTTAGAAAGGAAAAATTATTGTGAAGACTTAATTTCCTCACTTATGGGCAACATTATTCTCATTGTGGGTTGATATCTTTCTTTTTATCTGGATGAGAGTGGCATTGGGAGACTGGATATTAGTAGTGGAATGATTCCTCTAGATCTGGGTCGAAATCACTGTGGGAAGGATGCCTCTTATTCGGGGCTGTATTCAGTACTTTTTAGGGAGAGTTACAGTGGAAAGGAGACTGCATACAAGTTTCCAATCACCTACAAGATTGTTTCTCCCTATTGGGTTGTTGTTTATTTAATTGTTGGGTCGAATTACTAGTCTACATAACTGTATCTTCAACAAGGAATTTTTTGCACTCAAACTCTCCTTTCCAAGTATAATATTCCCATATTTTCCATAGGAAACCTACATCAAACTCATACCAGGTTTATCATTGCTTAGTTATGTACTAATTGCTAATATTTTTATTATAATCTATTGTCTCAATTATCAAATAAAATATCATTTTCTATATCAACATATAGATTGTATTTTAAGTGGTTCCTTTATGCTTGTTGTTACATTCTTTATTGTGGAAAAAGAGATACTTCTGGGTAATCTAAACAGAGTACGAATTTCCCATAATATTCCTAAGAACATTACTAGTTATTAGCACTATAGTCTGTGGGGGTTTAACAAGAAACTACAACTCTTATAGTCCATACATTTGAATGAAGAGCCAACATGAAACTTACATATGGTGAAAACAACAAGGAGATAGTGTCTAAATAGCTCATAGGAAATTTCAGTGGTATCAGAGCCCTCTTTCCTGCCAGCATGAAGAAGGGTTTTTTTGTTAATGAGGGGTAAAGATAATAGATTTCTCGGTGCCACATACAAAAGTAGAAGGAAACGAGGGGTAGAAAACATTTTTGAAATGGAAGAAGAAGTAAGGGTAAATCAACCAAAGGTTGGACAAGTGGAAAAAATGGGTGATTCCAATGAGGAAAGGGGAATTTAGATCTTGGAGATTTTATTAGTTGGACAACATCAACTTACTCAACTTATAACTAAGTTACTCGCCAACCAAACCAATCAGAATCATGAAAGTAGCAATGGAGTGGGGGGGTCCAATGTGAATAATGGAGCCGAAAAAAATAATGAGATTCTCATACTTAACAATATCAGGGTCCCTATGCAGATTGGTGTTAATACCACTACAAAAATAGTCCCTAGACCTCTTTTACCCAATTTTTTGGGAAACCAACAGACAATAAATCAAGTGAAGCAAGTTCCAAGTGAAACTCTTCAAGACTATCTGAGAGAATATCAATCCCTAAGTGATTAGTTTCAGGCATCCATGTCACTTCAGGACTTCTGCACAATCAAATACAAGAATAGACCAAGGGATCATAACAGGGGAAAATAGAACAAGGATCTAGAACAGAAGTTGGGCAAGCTATCCATTCCATCCTTCGATGAGCCTAATAAGAGTACAACTCGGAAATGGGTACAAAATCTAGACACATACTTCCAACTCAATCCTATGAATGAGGTCAAAGTCAGATAATTCTCTACTTTGCACCTTGATGGAGAAGCCCATGAGTGGCGATACCATGGGTTGGTCACACTAGGACATGCGACTATCACCTCCTATTTGGAATTCACTCAAAATTTAATGGAGATGTTTGATCAAAAGGACCCAGATCTACATTTTAGAGATTTATCACAACTCAAACAAGAAGGATCACTAGACACTTACATCACAGAGTTTCATAAGCTAGCAGTGATAGTGTCAGACATATCAGAGAAGAGGCTTGTCATGTTGTTCATTGAGGGGTTTTTAGAACCACTTTGTGGTTGGGTCAAGGATTTCAATCCTTAGACCTTGTAGGATGCTATTGTTAGGATGAGGGACATGGAGGTCATAGTGCCTAAAACTAAATTTTTTCCAAACCCTTTATTCCACAAAAAGGCAAGGACAAGAAACCTCCTGGGAAGGAAGGTATGGGTAAGGAAAGGTTGGATGAGATGAAAATAAATGAGATAAGGAGAAAGAACCTTTGTTTCCACTGTAAAGATCCATGTGTACAAGGACATAGGTTTCAGGGAAAGGGTCATTATATTGAGGTACATTCAGACTCTAATGAGGAGGAGGATGGGCAAGAGGTTTCTCTTGAGTAGGGAAAAGAGAAAAAGGAGGAGACATAGGAGAAGCATAGTGAGGAGGCCAAGGAGGTTTTTATATCCTCATTACCGGGTACTCTGAGACTCAACACCTTCAGAGTTAGAGGAGTCATAAGGGGACAAGGAGTCACAACTTTGATTGATGATGGGGAAACCCACAAATTTATTGATTCATCCAGGGTGGCTGGGAGAGGATTAGCTACAGAGGACTTTGAGGGGTTTAAAGTAGCGATGGCCAATGGATTTAATGTTTTTTGCACAAAGAAAATCTCTAGATTGGCCTTGAAAATAGGTAAATACACCTTGACAAAAGACTTTTATGTCGTATATGTGGCATATTCATATGCATTTTTGGGAGTTAAGTGGATTCATACATTCGGGGACATTATCACAAACTACAAACAGATGACCATGGAGTTCTTCATGCCAAGAGGGAAACAGGTTGTACTGTGAGGCATGGTGAATAATTCTCCTATAGTAGTATCAAAAAAATGTATGGAAGCCATATTCAGAAATGGAGATGTAGTGTATGAAACATAATTATTTATTACATCCCAAATAGATGATGAAGGAATAAGGAACTATCATGTAGACATCCAGAATTTATTGAGCATCCATGACAAGGTATTTGGGCAGATAACTCTAGGGAGACCTCTTGACAAAGGTTTTGAGCACACCATCAAACTTGAAGAGGGGGCCAAACCAATGATCACCACCACATATAGGCATCCCAAGAAGTTCAAAGATGAAATAGAAAAATCAATCAAGGAGTTGTTTGACATGGGGCACATCAGACCCAGTTCCATTCCTTTTGCTTCTTCAGTGGTCTTGGTTAATAGGAAGGACAGGACAATGTGGGTGTGTATTGATTATTGGGCCTTGAACAAGAAATCAATAAAAAATAGGTACCCTATACCTAGGTTCGATGAGATACTAAATGAGTTGCACGAAGCAGTGTATTTCTTGAAGATTGATCTTCGATCCAGATATCATTAGATCAGATTCCGTGAGGAGGACATTCATAAAACCACCTTTAGGTGCCATTATGGGAACTATGAGTTCTTGGTCATGCCTTTCATATTGACAAACGTGCCTACTAATTTTTAGTCATGCATGAATCATATATTCATGAAGCAGTTGCGGAAGTTCCTATTGGTATTTTTTGATGATCTCCTAGTATATAGTAAGACCTGGGAGGAGCATTTGGTGCACTTAGAGGATATTCTAATCATTATAGATGAATAGTCCTTATATGCCAAGGAATCTAAGTGCAAATTTGGTATGACAAAAATTATCCACTTGGGACAAGTGGTTATCACACAAAGTGTGTAGGTTCACAGGGAGAAGATGTAGGCTATTCTATATTGACCACCACCCAAGGACCTCACACATTTGTGAGGGTTCCTTGGGATTTGCTATTACTACAACTGTTTTGTGTCAGGATTTTCTTAGTTGAACTCCCCTCTTACATATTTCATGAATAAAGGGGATTTTTATTGGATAGAAGAGGCCCATAAGACCTTTGATAAGATGAAGGAAGTGATGAGTTCCTGCCCTATTTTGGCACTTTCCAAATTTACTCAGCTATGTGTGTTAGAGTGTGACACATATAGTGTGGGCATAGGAGCATTCTTGATGTAGAAGAAGAATCCTATTTCATACTAGAGAGGGAAGCTCTCCACCACAGAGAGACTTGATCCCATCTATGACAAGGAGATGCTTGTCATTATGGATGCATTGGAAAAGTTCAAACAATACATGGTAGGTGGGAATTTTGTGGTCAGGACTGATCACAACAGTTTGAGACACTTTTTTGGGAAAAGGGCTCTTAACGAAAGGAAAAAAAAATGGGCTAGTAAAGTGCATGCCTATGACTTTTTTATTTAGTATGTCAAAGGAAAGAACAATGCAGTTGTTGATGCTTTATCTAGGAGACCTAAGATTTGCTCATTATCAGAGATATCTGCAGATTGAAAATCTGAGATTTTGGTGGAATATTCCAAGAACAAATGTGCATGTGAGATGATGGATGGAAGTGTACATGATGACATATACAAGGTGGTATATGATATCATATATTACAAAGGTAGCATATACTTGGTTCCGGAGTCCACATTAAAGGACAAAATTATGAAATCCATGCATGACACACCTTTAGCTAGGCATCCATGATATTTCAAGACGTACATGAAAATCAGAGAGAGGTTCTCGTGGAAGGGACTCAAAGATGATGTATTGTGACATGTGCAGGAGTGTGTGACTTGTTGTAAAAACAATTCGTAGCAAACCCACCCTATAGGATTACTTCAACCACTACCCATTCCAGAGAAGAAATGGGAAAGCATATCCATGGAATTTATCACAGGGTTGTCGAAGACGCAGGGAAGATATTGCATCTATATGGTGGTCGATAGACTAACCAAGTTTTCTCATTTATTTTCCATATCCTCAGAGTATAAGGTAGAAAAGGTAGTAGATTTATTCTTCATGGAGATATTTAGGCTTCATGGGTTTCTGAAAAACATTGTTAGTGATAGGGACAACCAATTTTTGAGTGGTTTTTGGCAAGATTGTTCAAGATAACAGGTACAGAGTTGACTCCCAGTACGATTTACCACCCATAGAAAGATGGCCATACAAAGATAGTGACCAAATGGATAGAGGGGTATTTGTGTAACTACATGAACGAGCGAAAAAAGACATTGGTTAAGTGTTGGCACTTGGGTGACCATTTTTATAACACCACTCATCATATGTCCACTGGGATGCCACCATTTAGAGAATTATATGGATATGATGCTCCATCATTTTTAGACTTGGAATTTGGGGATAGTAGGGCCCCGAAGGAAAAATATTGGATTCAGGAGAGCTAAGACATTCTTAAGGCTCTTAAGGATAACTTGCAGACTTCCCAGAACCAACAGATGATATATGCAAATAGGCACAGGGTAGAGCGCACCTTAGAGGTAGGGGAATTGGTGTTTCTCAGCCTGCAACCATATAGACAGTATTCTATGAAGAAGAGTGGTGCAAAGAAACTTAAGCCATGGTTTTACGGTCCTTACAGGGTGACCAAGAGAGTTGGTGAAGTGGCTTATGAGATGGAGTTTGCAGAAGGGAGTAAGATCCATAATGTGTTTCATGTCTCATGTCTCAAAAAGGCATTGGGACAACACATCATGACTTCAACAAAACTACCTCCATTAGATGAGAAGGAGCAACTGGTACTGGTTCCTGAGGAAGTATTGGAGGTTCGAGAAAAGAATCTTCGAAATAGGGTAATCAGGGAATATATAGTTAGATGGAGATACTTTCCCACAGAAGATGACACTTGGGAAAGTGAACAAATTTTGTAGCATCTGAATCTGCAATTTCTTGGGGACAAGTAATCTCGGGAAGGGAGGAATGTCATGTCCCCTTTAGAGTGATCATGGGACTTGGACATAGTAGCCTAAGTGATTCTCGTAGGCTATAGTCTATAATAAGGGAATTAATTAATTATTTAATGTCCTAAAGGGAAAAGTGCCTAACAAAATGACATTAGATAATTTAAAAAGGGGGGAAAAGGGAAAAATCACCTAAAGTGACTTAGGAAGAATATGAAACGTCACTTAAATTGATTAAAAGGTAAAAGGGTCACAAAAGAGTCAATGAATAAATAAAAGGGAAAAAGGAGGGTGCCCTCTCTCATTTTGGTATTGATATTTTTTTAATTTTCATTGAAAGAGCTCCTTGTGGTTTTAGAACTCTTGGGACGAAAACCCTAGGAGAATTTTTTAGAGATTGGCTTTGGTGGTGAGACCATCTACCCTAGTTATTCATTTTTCGAAGAGATCATTCATATTTATTCCATGTGATTCATCGGTAGCAAGTATATATTCAGTGGTTGTGTATTTATTTTAGTTGTGGCTGAGTTTTTATATAAGGGTTGACTAGCTTGAAGGAGGCCGATTTTTGCTTAAATAATTCGTGGGTTCCTCACCCATTTTCTGTAACTGTTGGGCGCATCCTATGTGTTTAGAAGGGAGACATTATTGTGAGGATTGAATTTTCTCACTTATGGGAAACATTATTCTCATTGTGGGTTGATATCTCTCTTGTTCTCTGGCTGAGAGTGGTGCTGGGAGACTGGATATCAGTGGTGGAACGATTCCTCTAGATCTAGGTAGAAATCATTGTGGTAAGGAAGCCTCTTATTTGGGGCTATATTCAATACTTTTTAGGGCGAGTTATAGTGGCAAGGAGATTGCATACAAGCTTCCAATCACCTACAGGATTGTTTCTCCCTACTGGGCTAATGTTTATTTAATTGTTGGGTCAAATTACTAGTCTACAGAACTGTATCTTCAACAAGGAAGATGTTGCAGTTGAACTCTCATTTCCAAGTATAATATTCCCATATTTTCTAGAGCCAACCTACAAAAAACTCATACCAGGTTCATCATTGCTTAGTTATGTACTAATTGTTGAGATTTTTATTGTAATCTGTTGTCCCAATTATCAAATAAAATCTTTGTTTTCCTATATCAACATATAGATTGTATTTTAGTGGTTCCTTTATGCTTGTTATTACATGAATTACTATGGACAAAGATAAATTTCTAGGTAATATAAATAGAGTATGAATTTCCCATAATATTCCTAATACCATTACTAGTTATCAACATTATAGTCTATGGGGGTTTGACCACCAAATACAACTCTTATAGTCCATACATTTGAATGAAGAACCAACAAGAAACTTACATATGGTGACAACAATAGGGAGATAGTGTCCAAATATCACATAGGAAATTTCATATTCACCGGCAATTTTATGGATTGCAAGCTACTGGGAAATGCAGAAAAGAAGAAGCTCCAGTAGGAGTCATATAAATAGTTGTGCAGTGCATGAAATGAGTGGTGTTCAGTTGGGCACCATATCTGTTGAACCATTTTTTGGTGGATTGTAGAGATGTGTAGGATAATTAAATTGAGTTCCATTACTCTTGTCTTATTATTCTTATAGCCTTGTTAGGATGGTAGGAGCCAAAGTTTTCAACCTTCCTGGATAGGAAAGGAAAATTCTATGTATCCAGATACGAGTCCCTTTAGCAGTCCAAGGACAATAAAAATCAACATGTCAATAACATAGTATTTTTGATGTTGCTATAATAAATAAGACAACTCACATCCCATGTGTGGCGCATTCCTGTAGAGTTAATATAGGAAACATAAGGGATATCCAGGTTCAAGGCATCTAGGCATCACATGTGGATCTAGGCCACAAGGGAACCAAAGAAGGCATGGTTGGAGATGAAATATTGCGTTGCCAAGGAATAAGTTGACTGGATAATCAAATATTGGCATGCGCAATGGAAGCTTCCAGTAACAAAAACCAGCAATAAAGCCAGCCAAAATGCAATCCACCTAACCCAAGGAAAAGGTTGAAGCAGGTTCTTCATTGAAAACAAACAGCCCAACAGATAACATGAGAAAGGATGTAGCACGGAAATAGCCATCAAGAAGCAGAATAATGCCTAAAATACCAAGGAGGACAATAAAAACGACAAGGACAAACATCTAGCAATAGACCAGAAAGGGTGATACATCACAGGCTGGTGAAGAAAGGGTCCAAGTTACAACAAGTGGGGTGAAACCCTCATAGAAAACAAGGAATCCAGTGTAGGTAGAAGAGGTGCACAAAAAGAGGAAGTATGTCACGGAATGCCCAGTCATCACCATGACAAAGGATGATATTGAGTTAGTCGCGGAAAAGGTCCAAGACAGGGGGGAAGAGATGGTCTGTATTGCAGAGGCACAAAGAGAATAGATCATGGCCAAGCTCATAGAAATCCATGAAACTCTACAACAAGTACAGAGTCAAGCAATACCACATGCCACAATGCAGCAATAGGGAAAGACACAGTGACCCCCTCCAGAGAAAGAAGGAGAGGAGACAATATAGTTTGTAGTAAAAGGCAGGGAGACATTCATAGTCACTCACCAAATGATAAGAATAGATCATGAGACTATGCAGAAACCCATGGGGGAAGTTAAGAAATTTGAAGTATTCATGGAATAGATACCCATCAAGGCATTATATGGACTCCGAGCTAGCATAATGAAAGAGGTGCAATCCATAGCCCGCACGGATGTGACTAACTTGGAGGTGGAAAATAACATGTGACCAACTGACCTCAAAGAAAGAAGAGGAGAAAGAACATGTGGATAAGATAGAACATGGGTTAACAATAGTATATGATCGTATCCAAGATAATGTGCAAGCACTAGAGAGGAGCGCATAGGAGAAGATCAAAATTATTTCACAAAAAATTGATGGATATAAGAAAGAAATCGAGGAGATCAAAGAAAATCTTAATCCTACGACTCCTCCAGAGGTTCGAGAAAAGAGATAACAACAATCCACACTCCATATATAGGAGATGGAAAAAGAAGCAAGGGAAGTAATAGAGTTGTTTGACAGAACCACCTAGATATGGACCATTTTAGAGGAAGATGAAAAGGTCCAACAGTGGTACCAACAAGAGGAGAAAATCAACGCTGCCATATAGGAGCTAAAACAATGATAGAAACAATGAGTATTACGAAGTGCTTGAAGGGAACTCAAGGGATGAAGACTCTGCAGATAGAGTTAAATAAAGCACATACAAATAAGAAATAAATACAATCCCAATTGGAACCCCTCCAGGAACAAGTAGCACAGATGATTGCGCAGGAGGAAGAGAACATGAGTATGGCATAGGCATAGTCAAAGGGTGCAACATTACTACAAGAAGAGATAACAACGTAGACAGTTTAGGCACTAATAGAAAAATCTACACATATGAGGAAAAAAGGAAAGGAACTATCAGAGAATTTCCAAATTTTGGAAAAGGTGGTACAAAGAGCACACACCACTTGAGTGTCTTGGGACGAACCACATGTCAGTGTTCAAGGCATGTTGGGTGCATGCTTATTTTGAGAAGGAAGTCTATTTTGGGAACAGACCTATTTTTGGAGAAATATCTGTGTTGGAGAAATACTTATTTTTGGAAAAGGAAGACATAATTTTGGAGCACGCGCAACAGGTGGCAAGAAAGTAGCATGCGTAAAAGAAGGAAAAGAAGTGTGCAGGAGGAAAAGAAACATGGAGCGCATACATAATAGCCTTACCTTGATAGGGTTAGGTTTTTTTATAAGGATTGTAACAACTATAAGCCTATAAAATAGTATAAATAGGGACCTAGGAGGTCTAGGAAAAGTGTGGAGGTAAATTGGTGGATGTAAGAGAGGGATAGATATGTTTGTGTGAGATAGAGGGATATCATATAATAACCGAGAGAGTTGATTATCATGATTTGGTGGGATTTTTTATTGTAATAAGTTTGTAGAAGAGTTGAGTAAGGTATTCTTTGAGGGTTAGGTCACGAGATGAGGAGCTTGGTGTGATCTAGTTCGCCTCACAAAGGTTTATCACCCTCAATATTGATTGTATTACTAAAGATGTAATGCATGCAGTGAAATATTTTGCATTAGAATAAATAAAAGAGAAGAGAAGCCAAATATTTGTGGACATAGCCCCAGGAGGGAGTGAACCATGGTAACCCTTGTGTTATGTGTGATTTTCAATGAATGATTTACTTTTTGTTGATATTTAGATTAAAGAATGAATGGTCAGATTAGCTTTATCAACATGTATGCATAGGTTTAAAGATGAATAAATCATAGAAGTGATTGAATGATTAAAAAAGATAATGAATAAGGAAGAAAGAACACAACCCCATATACCCACTCATTCCTAGACTGTAAACAAATGAGTATTGTAGTCACCCATAAAGCTATCCTGGGTGAGGATGTGTTGTGCATCCTATGCGCAACGTTGATTTCTAGTTTACCAAGAGGGCTGATGGTTTTTGGGGGTTTTGTTGGAAACTTGTTGAGATCCAAATCTGGGTCAGACCAAGAAGAAGTGAAAGAAACAAAGCCAACAATTTTCCTTGACACGTTTCCCTTGGTTTTGGTGCTTGTACTTTGGAGTGATATGGTGGGGGATCTTAGGGTCAATATGTTGTGTCTCTCCCCCTAACTTCTTTGTAGATTTATCGTGCGATAAATGTTGCTAGGGCCTTCTCAAGACATTGTCTTGTCGATTGAAATCCTTGCGGGTAGGTGGTAGTCAAACGTCATCCGATCACTAGAGGGCCTGATGGGTGTCGAGCTGGTCACACATGGGAGAGGAGGACCGATAAGTAGGGTAATTTACTAGCCCCCTACTAGTCTCAGGGATCCCTCCTCCAACTTTGTTTCTCCTTTTCTCTTCTTCCAAGAGGGGGTGCGCTTCTCTAGCTGTGATGAGCCTCATGGGGCCTTCTCTTCCTTTTCCTATCGACTGAGTTGTCTGCTAAGTTGAGGGGTATCTTAGGTGGCATGTGTTGATGTGGATATTTGGCATGTCACCTTCTTCCTTTGGGCATTCGGTCGCTTGAAAATTAAATTTATGTCTATCCATAGTTGGTCTTTTTCCCAATGTTTTTTTCTCTCAGACCTTCTCTGCCTTGAGGTTGAGCCTGTTGTTGTTGCTTCTTCTGACTTCCTAGGGTTTTTGGCACTAGTTTTAGCATTCCTTTGGCTCTTTATATTGGGAGTAAAGGTCTTGTATGACTATTATGGTGCAATCTTGAGAGAAACCCTCCTCATCTGAAAGTGTACAGGTTCTGTCCCATGATTCCTCCTTGATCCCGAGGTTTTCATTCGCTAACTAGTCTGTGAATTTATTTTCTGAGAACTTCATATGTATGAGGATAATTACTAGCATGGAGTTTATCATTTGTTGAACGGAATCCGAGCTAGCTTCCAGATGCCAACGTTTTTAGGTTTTTGAAGTCGGGGAGCCTTGTTGCAGTGTTTTGAACATGTTGATCACAATCTGGGAATCACCTTCTATGATTAGCTTGTCATACCCTTGCGCCTTGGATGCATGGATCCCTTCTTCTAGCGCCTGGAGTTCCACTACATTGTTGGTATTTATCCCTATTTGACCCCCATATATTATCAATATGTTGTCTTTACTGGTTTAGAAGACTTCTCCATACCCTACATGTCCCAGATTTCCTTTTGAGATCCCATCAATGTTCATCTTGGAAAACCTTTCTAGGTACGGTTCCACTGAGAAATTGAGGATGGAGGGGCCTGTTATCACACAATTTGTAGTTTCCCAAAATCCCAAGGCAAGTGGATACAAAATTGGCATAAATGGGAGTAACCTATCACTGTCACCTTAATAGGAAATCCCTTTCTATTTAGGAGTAAGTCAAGACTACCCCAGGGGAGATGTCCCTAGTGACCTGGGGGTTTGAGAAGGTTAAGGAAATTAATCACAAGGAAATCCTTCCCCTCTCACAAATTACTCTTATCAAAGGGTTCTTTATGTCTTATAGAGATGAAGCAAATAAATAATATTGTGTACATGCCCATAACAAGACAACAAGGAAAAAAGGGGCACTTTCCAAGTACCAAAATGATGTTAGTGCTTCATAAGACAATGAACATTCAAAAATTAAGCTAGTTGATATGAATTTGCAAGAATGCAAAAATTTATAATAACAATTAATATTTATAACAGCCACAAAAATTATGCCTTGAAAATGCTTGAAAATAACAAGAAGAAATAGCTTTAACCTAGCGGAATGATAAAAGATTTTCACAAGCAAGTTTGGCAATGTCTAGCTAGAAAAATAGGTCACTTTTGTAGAGAATTTGCTGCAGTTATATAGCTGTGTCAATATTTTGCAAAAACAGCAAATTCTAGTGGTCCAAAGTGCAAGAAAACATCATGCAAACACAACACTTATTTAGTAGATTTACTAGGAATTGTCACAAATGATTTCTAGATGATGTAAGTGTGAGTTATGTAGGTGAATGTGGCAATTTGGCTTGAATTAGTATGGTTGTAGCAATGTTTTGCAACAATATAAAGTTAGCTAAGGATTTAGTCTAGTTTAGGGTTAGCAAATGTTAGTAAAAGCTTCAAGGATAAAGGTTTGAGTGTTTGTTTGATCAATCAACACTTGTAAATGGCAGACTAGTGCCTTTCTAGGGTAATGGAGTCAAATAATGGTAGCAACAATTATTAGAGGAAAAATAGCAATGATAATGTTATGTCAAAGGGATGGAAAGGATGAGAAAGGTGTTGATATCCCAATGCCTCAAAAATCCAACTCCTAGAGATAATTGCTAGAAAGTAACAAAGGTTAGGCCCTGGTTATTTCTCTTTTCCTTGAACAAATTGTAATAAAATGTGCAATGGGAAAGGAGGTAGGGTTACTAGAGTGATACAATGGTAGGGATCTGGTATCTACTTCAAGATAGTTTCTTTTCAAGAAATTTGAACAAGTGGAAGACTATAGAGAAAAAGATAGTAACATATGTCTTTCTCCTAGGGTTTCAAGCAAACAATTTCATAATCTTAGACATGGAACAAGTAAATTAACCATAATAATTCATTCACAATAAAGAAATGCAGATTTTCCACTTACTTCTCCAAGAATATTCAAGCATAAACCCTAGTTGAAGATCCTCCATATGAAAATTTTCCAAAATACACCAAGAAATGCCCCCCCAAGAAGTGTGCACCATTAGAGTTCAACCAATAACCCTTAAAGAGGGTCGAATTATACACCACCACTTGTGTGAAGAGTCTATGATAAAAACAAATATGAGAGTTTATCTCTTATTTATACAATAGCAATGGCCTTTAATTATTTTTTAGGTCATAAAAGGCCGACATGGCCAAATTACATCAAAAATCCATTTTTTACATAAATTCAATAATTAAACCCTAATTTCACTTTTAGAGATGACATCATGCCCTTCTAGGGTGACATTAGACCCCTAAAATGGAAAGTTAGGCCTCAAATGTAAAACAATTGGCCTCTTGAGGCCCCAAATGATGCTACATGTGCCAAATAGCACCAAACTGTCCTCATAAATGCCAAACCCTAACTGGATGACGTCAAGGGTCAACATGATGGCATCAGGGGCCCTCAAGGGCCAACGTCATGGGAGAAGTTCAAGACCCCCATGGTTCTAGGTCTACTAGAGTCTCTTGAAGGAAAAATCCTTCTTTCTTTCTGGTGCCATCCTCTAGTGTATCTTTGCCCCTAGTTGGGGTCACAACATCCATCTGCTGGGATTTCAGCCCTATTGAGGTCAAACCTAATCATTCCCCCACATGCACCTATCCACTGAGAAAAGTCCTACAAAAACAAAAAATAAACTGTCCATGGGATCATAAGTCACAGGGATCATAGAAATGTCAATCACATCTAATAATCAAATTACCCAAACATGTGCATCAAATGCCCCTTCACCCAGATAAATGCTCAAAGACGTTATGTAGTTTAACAAGTCATGTTTGGAGAGGGTCTCAAGATTTCCTATTGGGCTAATACTCCTCAATTTTGGAGTGTTTCCCAGGTGAAGACCAATCTAGGTCATGTAAGTGTGTGAAATAGTGTAGGAGGAAAGTTTGGGAAAATGGTGTAGTGATAACAGGGAAATGTAGGTATTTCCTTTGGGTGCCTCTGTAAAGGGCGAGTTGCACCTTGTCATGGATTCCATTGTTTCCTAGCCTATTCAATGCATTTTATTCTTTGTCTTGTTTCTTTTTATTTTCAAGGGAAAAGATGGGGGACATTGTCCTGCCATGGTGACTAGTGGTGAAAGTGTTACCCACAAGCACTTCACTGAAATGAGAAGGTTGGCTCGTGATGAGACCCCTTTTCTATTTCCTATGCCACCAAGAGACACTACCCTATTTTGGTGACCATATAGATGGTAATGTCATACTACTACATGCCCATGGACCTAATAGGCTAGCTCATGATGAGACCTCCCATCCACCAACTATACCTTGATTTTTATTTTATCTTACGGGTCCCATTTTCTTATCAAGAAGCCTTTTATTTCTTTCTCGAGAATCCATGGGAGAAGCATCTCAAAGGTTTTATTTTGGATTTTAACTCTTGCCAGATACTTTTACCCTCTCGGCCTTTAGCCACTTCTTCCCACAAGGAAAGGTACAACCCTTCCTAGTGTGGAGAACCCAATGCCCGAACCAAGGTAGGGGAAGATGAAAGGGATAATGATGAAAAATGGTAAGTATGGAAGGAATGGATGATGACTTTTCATAGAACCACCTAGTGGCAAATCATCCTAAAGGGAACCAACTTACTAGGGAATTGTGTCACCCCCCCAGGAATGAACAAGTTAAAGAGCATAATTTCCAAGAAAACATTATGAAATAAAGGAGAGTTCAGTGCAACATATTCAAATGCTTTGAAAATCAGAGTGACACATACCATGATACATAGACTCATTAGCTCATGGATCAAGACCCACTACTACTTCATGACCAGGCTGGTGGGATGGATGTTGTTGCTGCTGATAGATGGGATGCACTGAAGAAAAGATGGGCCCTCCGGAGCCAATATCAAGTCATATAGCTCTCAGTACTCCATGTCTAGGACTTGTGGGCCTCGAGACATAATATCCTTAGTTATCCCTAGGATAGGGGGTAACATCTAGCTCCAACTTGGGGGCATGTGCTCACCGTAGAGCGCATGAGAACCTTAGCATCTTTGGCATGACCTGTGTCTGCTAGATCTCAACAATATGAATTAGTAATATTTAGGGTGGTGATATCACCCCTTGATCGTATATGATATAATAGAATAAAGATAAGCATGCATATATACATAATGGAAAAATATAATGTGTAAATGAAACTATACTAGCATGATATGCAAATGGTATATACAATGGAGGAAAATGCCTACCTACCTCTACTTATGTGTTGGTTGAATTCTAGGTGTAGTCAAATAACTAGTGAAACCATCCCATGAATATCTCATAATACCTGCCTTTGTGCTTCATCATGAACCAAAACAATGATAAGTTAAGCACAAAAATAACATGAGTTAGAACATGTATCACATCATTGGAAATCATAAAGTCTAGCTCATGGAAGCGAATGGGAGGGGCAAAATTATGCCAAATCACACTTCTAGGAAAGTTCTCAATCCATCTCAGAAAGGGGTCGTGAAAAATAAAAGGCTCAAAAAACTGATCCAAAAAGTCTGAAGGTTGGCTACCTTGGACGTCTTCACATCCTGAAGTCTGGGAAGGGAGTAGTAGGAACCTAGAGGGTGATTGACAATTTCTTAAGGGGCGGTTGAAAGAATGAGATAATAAACTTCTTCCTAAGGTATTCAACCTACCCTTGAATTATAAATGTAGGCTTTTCCCCGAAAAAAATTCAAGACAAGGGACATGTTTCCCAACTACACCCTTAGTGACATAGCGAGGTAAAGTAATCGAAGGGGGTTGGATAACCTTGTCACAAGTACCATGTTTTGGGAAAGCAATGTCCTCACCTCTATCAAGATCTAAGCACAACGGTAGTTGATAATCTTCTTCATAGAATAAATCCAAGTGCTCAAATGAATATTCATCAAAATCTTCAAGGTATGACCGAAAATCATCAAGATAAAATATAACTAGGTCACCATCAGAGATGTCTGTAACTATATCATTTCATTATTGCCAAATGTCAGAATCATTAGTAACCTCATATGATAGTTGTAAAGGAAAAATTCGAACATATCCTTCCATATCATAAATAGGATCCTCATTAGAACCATTCACATCCCACTTATGTCTTCCAACATGTATGAACTCATCAATATTATCAACCATGTCATTACCTTTATCATAACATGAAGGATTTAATGCATCCAAGGGATCCTCGAGTACTTCTTCACTTTCCAAATCATAAAACAAAGCATCATCAAAATCTTGGAAAGGGAAACAACTCACCGTGTTCACTTATTTTTGTGCAGAAGAATCAATGGCTTGGATGATTTCATCAAATGGAAGAGGGTCTAGTACATCATCCCCAAGACTCATCTCTTAATCTTTAGAAAATGAAGAATCTAGCTCTTCCAAGGGTTCCTTTACTTCTTCACCTTCTGAATCATAGAACAAAGTGTCATCAAAAAACTGGAAAGGAAAATGACTCACCTCATTCTCTTTGTCTTGTGCAGGAGAAATATGATCTTGGAGAGCTTCATCAAATGGAGGAGTGGATACTAGTGCTTCATCCTCATAATTCTTTTCTTTATTTAAATATTTACTACATTCTATCGAATAATCAAAAAAATATTCCCCTTCAAGGGGTTGACAATTTTCTTCATAAATATCTCCTTCTATATCAAAGGGTTCTTGGTATTGGGTATGGTACACATCTCTGAGATCTTCCACAATCTCAGTGGTGAATCCTTCGTCCTCTAGGGCTACTGTGATATTTTGAAGGGCATCTTCATATGTTTAGAATTGTGGCTTGACAAACTCAATAAACCTATTGATGAGGTCTACGAAAGATGATATACCCATATCTTCACAACAACTCTTAATCCAATCTTGCAAAAAGGATGGTAGAGAAAGTATGAATAATTTTACCAGAACATCCTCCCCTCCCAATTCTATCTCAACTATATACTTCAAGAACTCTACAATGTGAGTAATTGAGAGCTCTATGAATATTGGAGAGTTTTTCAACCATTTTGCATCAAAGTAATGTGGGTATCCTTGAAAATTTTTGAAATAAATAACTTGGAAAAATCACAAAATTGAGAGTAAGGTGGCATCTTGGAAACGATTAGTGGATTCGCCAGATATCCTCTTAAGTATTATCAAAGGGAAGGGGGAATCACCCTCAGTGGATTCACTAGGTAAGCTCTGCAAAAATAAGGATTTGGATAAAGGCTTACGGAAAAAGTGTCATTGAGGAATATTGACTCAGTGTTCCCCGACAGCGGTGCCAAAATGTTATCACACAATTTTTACTTGCCCAAAATCCCAAGGCAAGTGGATACAAAATTGGCGTAACTGGGACTAACCTATCACTGTCACCTTAGTAGGAAATCTCTTTCTATTTAGGAGTATGTAAAGACTACCTCAGGGGAGACGTCCCCAGTGACCTGGGGGTTTGAGAAGGCTAAGGAAATTAATCACAAGGATATCCTTCAGCTCTCACAGATCAGTCAAATCAAAGGGTTCTTTATGTCTTATAGAAATGAAGCAAATAAATAATATTGTGTACCTACCCAGAACAAGACAACAAGGCAAAAAGGGGCACTTTCCAAGTACCAAAATGATGTTAGTGCTTCATAATACAATGAACCTTCAAAAATTAAGCTAGCTGATATGAATTTGCAGCAATACAACAATTTATAACAACAATTAATATTTTATAACAGCCAAAAGAATTATGCCTTGAAAGTGCTTGAAAATAACAAAAAGAAATAGCTTTAACCTAGTTGAATGATAAAATCTTGTCACAAGCAAGTTTGGAAATATCTAGACAGCAAAATAGGTCACTTTTGCAGAGGATTTTCTACAGTTAAATGGCTGTAGCAATCTTTTGCCTCAAAAGAAAATTCTAGTGGTCAAAAGTGCAAGAAAACACCGTGCAAACTCAACACTTATTTAGTAGATTGACTAGAAATTGTCACAAGTGATTTATGGATGATGTAAGTGTGATTTATGTAGGTGAATGTGGCAATTTGTCTTGAATTAGTATGGTTGTAGCAATGTTTTTCAACAACAGCAAGTTAGCTAAGGAGTTAGTCTAGTTTAGGGTTAGCAAATGTTAGTAAAAGCTTCAAGAATAAAGGTTTGTGTGTTTGTTTTATCAATCAACACTTGTAAAAGGTAGACTAGTGCCTTTCTAGAGAAATGGAGTCAAATAATGGCACCATCAATTCATATAGGAAAAATAGCAATGATAATGTTATGTCAAAGGGATGGAAAGGATGAGAAAGGTGTTGGTATCCCAAGGCCTCAAAAAATCCAACTCCTAGAGATAATTGCTAGAAAGTAACAAAGGTTAGGCCCTAACGATTTCTCTTTTCCTTGAACAAATTGTAATAAAATGTGTAGTGGGCAAGGAAGTAGGGTTACTAGAGTGATACAATGGTAGGGCTCTAGTATCTACTTCAAGATAGGTTCCTTTCAATAAATGTTAACAAGTGGAAGACTATAGAGAAAAATATAGTAACATATGTCTTTCTCCTAGGGTTTCAAGTAAGCAATTTCATAATCTTAGAAATGAAACAAGTAAATTAACCATAAGAATTCATTAAAAATAAATAAATGCATATTTTCCACTTACTTCACCAACAATAATCAAGCATAAACCCTAGTTGAAGATCCTCCACATGGAAATTTTCCAAAATACACCAAGAAATGCCTCCCCCAAGAAGTGTGCACCACTAGATTTCAGCCAATAACCCTTAAAGAGGGTCGAATTTCAGACCACCACTTGTGTGATAATTCTATGATAAAAAAAAATATGAGACTTTTATCTCTTATTTAAACAATATCAATGACCTTTAATTATTTTTTAGGTCATAAAAGGCTGACATGGCCAAATTACATCGAAAATCCAATTTTTTACATAAATTCAATAATTAAACCCTAATTTCACTTTTAGAGATGATTTCATGCCCTTCTAAGGTGACGTTAGACCCCTAGGATGGAAAAATATGCCTCAAATGCAAAAAACTTGGCCTCGAGAAGCCCCAAATGCCACCACATGTGCCAACTAGCACCAAACCATCCTCATAAATGTCAAACCCTAGCTAGATGACGTCAAGGGTCAACATGATGATGTCAAGGGACCTTAAGGGCCAACGTAATGGTGGAAGGGAAAGACCCCCCTAGGTCTAGGCCTGCTTGAGTGTCTTAGGGGAAATGTCCTTCTTTCTTCTTGGTGCCATCCTATGGCGTCTCTCTGCCCTTGGTTGGGGTCACAACATCCATCTGTTAGTCTTTCAATCCTATGGAGGTTCAACCTAATCATTCCCCCACATGCACCTACCCACCGGGAAAATTCGTGCAACAATACAAAATACGCCCTCCATGGGATCATAAGTCACAGGGATCATATAAATTTCAATCACATCTAATAATCAAATTACCCAAACATGTGCATCAAACCCCCCTTCACCCAGATAAATGCTCAAAGAAGTTATACAATTTAACAAGACAGGTTTGGAGAGGGTCTCATGATGTCCTATTGGGATAATCCTCCTCAAGTTTGGGGTGTTTCCCAGGTGAAGACCAATCTAGGTCATGTAAGTGTGTGAAATGGTGCAGGTGGGAGTTGGCATGTTTTTTAGACAAAGGCAAAGTATGCGTGTTTGTCATGATGGAAAATATCATGATCAACAACACAATGACAATGATGGAATGGAAATATCAGTAGTGTAAGCTCAGGAGGAGGAGCAACAATGATTGTTGGATCCTATTTAGAATTCCTGATAACCGTCAGATCCTAATTAATACTAGAGGAGCACACAGAAGAGGAGAATAGATCTCAGGTGTTAGATCTGAGTGCGAAGACCAACGATTGTCAGATCCAGAAGAAGGAGAACGATCTTTAAGTACAAGATGAAGTAGGTAGAAAGTCTCGAAAGCAGGAGGACCATTGATACAAGAAGGATAAGTGGAAAACAGTCAGAGTGCGACAAAGGTTTCATTTCGAAGTTTCGTAGATCGGGAAATCCAAAGGAAAGAGGTTCTCTAACCCCTAGAACTCGTGATATGCGAAATTGCGATAACAATCCTAATCGTTGGAGTCATAGGACACGTGGCAAGCGATTGGAATTTCCCTGACTTGCACATTGGAGGAGTCAACGAAGCATGGTGTGGGAACTCGCGATATGTGATATCCCGAAATGATCCAAGCCATCGGATTGAGGGTTGATCTAAACCCTTGGATCAAGGTAAGCTATGGAACATTGGATGCAGAGGACACATGGCGAGTGATTGGCATTTCGCTGACTGAAAGGTCAAAGGAAGGAGGCTCCTAACCTCTCAAACTTGTGATATGTGAAATCACAATATAATCTCAATCATTGTATTGAAGACAAATCTGGGTCGTCAGCTCTAGGAGGTAGATCATGACAGACCACGTCAGCGAGGATAGGTGGCAACTTACGACAGCAAGGACACGTGGCACGAGCATATAAGGAGAAGTGTCAAATTGTTTCAGCTTTTCAGGGCACTGGAAATCATAATTCTGAGTGACACGTGGCATCCACTCAGCTCTTGACACATCATTGAGTGACGCAAGAATGACGTCACCTCATGAGTTGTTGTTTCAGGAGTTTCATCTTCAAAGTCCTGAAGGCTCAAGTACTAGGGCAGAGGAGAGTCATCCGATCACCTCGGATGGTGGATCGTTGATCTGGCTCCATTTTAGAGTTTCAGATACTGGGAGTTGGAGGAGTCAAAGACACTCACAGAAAGAATGTCAAAATGCAAAATTGCAAAGCACCTTTTGGTGCAGCCTGTGGTCACCGTCGGTGGTCACATGAGGGGAAAGAGATAGCGGAGCTAAGCTCCTTTTTGAAAATCACAACATGAAGAATCAAGACTCTTCACCATAGGATTCCCAAAGTCGTGAATCACAAAGTGTTCGTTTGGTTAGCGATTGGTCACAACATGTGGTTACATGGTCATGAGAAGGGAAGGATCCAGTCCAGCTAATCTCTTTTTCGGAGTTTCGTGGATCGCAAATTGGAGTGTCAATACCCTTCGACACAGGATTGCTGAAATGAAAAATGTGAAATGCATTTTGATTAGGCCCGTGGTCACAACCGGTGGGCATATGGAATAAGTGCGAGACCCATCACTTGTAATTCAATGGTGCAGGTTAATCAGGAATATGATCGAAGGGTCATTATTTATTTTCATGATTAATAAGCTCAGTTATGATTCAGTTAGAAAATCGAATCATGGTTCTTGATTGGTTGGCGATTCAGTTGTTGAGATGTTTTTTTCTTTACCCAAGGAGATTCAAGGTGTAACTGATGAGGTTGGTGTGTATAAAAGGAGAGATAGAGCGACTGTGTAAAGTTGGTTGTTCGAACCGAAACAATGAGATGAATTGTAAGAAGGGTAAAATGACATAATGCAGAGCATGAGATAAAACTCATAGATGAGTAACAGTTGCCGAATATATAGAAGAAAGAGAAAAATAGCAGAATAGCATGAAGCAAGAGAAGAATAGAAGAATAACATGAAGCAGAGCAGAACTGCAGAACAATTTTTGAACCAGAGAAGAATTGCAGAACAATGAAGAAGGGGTAAGAATTGAAATACCTGTATTGTTTGTTTGTCAATCATTTATTCATAATCAGGGAGGAAGGGTGGTGCTAGGGAGGACTGTGGTCCTCTGATATTCAAGTTGGTGCTTGAATATTGGAAGTTGTATCTTCCATCTAGTTGTGGCTAGAAAACAGGGTGGCAGGGTGGTGCTCGGGAAAACACAGAGTTTT
>JASDQU010241227.1:7814-23063 GCA_032191745.1 Picea mariana
GACTATGATCCACTTCGGGACTTCGACGTTCGAAACTTCACTCCTCACGTTCCTCCAAAGTTTTATTTTTTGGAGTTAATGATCTACTGCCATGTTCCTTCCTGTGCTAACAGCTAGGATCTACTTCGACACTTCGGGGATTTTTGAAGCACCTTGAATCCTTTGGAGTCCCGAAGTCCGAGACTCCTGAAATACCAGTCATTTCACCAACCACGTGGGCGAGGTATGCATGTGCCAGGAGCTGACATGTAGCTAGGTCAAGGGTGACACATGCCATCGTCGCTCCGGTCTGATCATCTTTCAACCTC
The DNA here is from genome assembly GCA_032191745.1 of Picea mariana. NCBI lineage: Eukaryota > Viridiplantae > Streptophyta > Pinopsida > Pinales > Pinaceae > Picea > Picea mariana. Next base: position 8,123 of record JASDQU010241227.1, read on the forward strand.
CCTCAGGTTTTCATGGTCATGATCCAGACAATACCAATTTTTTCACCGATCGACGGTTCACAGTGATTGCGGGGCCCCAATGTGTTCACTCTTTATCAAAGAGCTCAATCTCCGCAATCTGAAAGTACTCACTTAACTCAGTCTAATCATGGTCGTTGATCCTCCACCCTGATGAGATCAACGACATTGGTGAATTTCGGGTCATGAACTAGCACGTTCGCTAATTTCACCTTCACGCTTTGCAATGATTCCCCACCATCGATCCTCGTTCATAGATCGACTATTCACAGTGATTGCAGGGCCCAATCTCCGCAATCTGGGAAGTGCTCGCCCAATTCTATCTAATCATGGTCATTGATCTTCCATCCCCAACGAGATCAATGACGTTGGTTGATTGTGGGCCATGAACTAGCATGCCCGCTAATTTCACCTTCGTGCTTTGCAGTGATTCCCAACCATCGATCTAATCGAGTGATTGGTGTTTGATTTGTTAAGTCCAGTCAGTATTTGAGTCAATCTGATGACTAAGATAGGTTTTCCTCTCGACGAATGGTTCACATTCATCTCCTTTGTCAGGCGTCTATGGATCTTGTTACTTAGGGAGTTCGGGTAACTTTGACTATCATGAAATTTGACATTCCAGGCGTCGAACTCCCGAAACTCCGAAACCATTATGAACTAGCTCCTTTCGGGCTTAGTGCAAGGTTCTAGACCCAGGTCACATGGACCTTCAGATGACTCTCGAGATATGATATTTACTCTTAGCTGGGTTTTAGTTAAGGCCGTGGGTGCGAGTTCAAGGTCTCTCAGGCTACTGGTTTGAAGGAAACGCCTTCCTAATTCGTAGAACCTTAAATTATGAAACATGGAGTTGTAAACTCGTGAGGTTACCGAGACGGTAGCAATTCCAAGAGGCTTGCTCTGATTCCAGAGCTGTGAGGTATCTCCCTGGGGAAAACACCTTCGAGAGTTAAGTTGGAGCATACGGGAAAAGCTAGAGCATAAGTTCTCAAGGAAGCCAACGTATATACATAATTTAACCTTTTCAATGGAGAAACCATTTACATATATGTAAATACATGCATGCAATCATTAATTCTCAATTCAACACATAACGTATGGAAACAATTATCAGAACCAGATAACGTGAAGCGAATGCTAAAAGGGGTGCCCATTTCCACCCAACCATAGGCTCAGTCACTCCTAATGGATTTACCACTAGCCACCCTTGAGCTAGACCATGATGCTTTGAGATTGAATCTCTTCTCCCAACATAGAAATAGATAGGGACGAAGGTTACTCTCCTTTTCCTGACTTAGTCTCTATTTCCCGCAATCAGAACACACTCTTTTCACAGTTCTTCCTCGAATCCGAGAGCTCCATCCCTCATCTCTGCACTCTTCGTAGACCCCCCCCCTGACACCCACGCTTTCATTTCTTACCTTTTCCAGCAAGATTGCATGTGACCCGAATTCCTAGTCCGTGGTCAGGTCTGAAAGCCTTATAGATGGGAGGTCTTCCCCATCCCCTCATTAACTCTTGAGGAGGTCTTCCCACCTACCAGCCTAACTGTAATTCATTCCTGGGTCAGAGGGTTGTATGATCATGTGCAATTAAATATAGTAAAGTACTGGTTTAGTGGAGGTTAATGCAACCATTCCTGGTCCCCTCCACCATCTCTTTCATAACGTTCGTGGTCTCTCTTAGCACATCCCCTTTCCAACAGTCATGCAACACGTATCCATTTTCTATTAAAATAACGTAATTTACATTCATCAACCTTTTAACTTGATGATTTATGGTTCTGATTTTAATACGCATGGTTAAATGATGTAACACAGAGATATTCCACTGAGATCGGAATAAATCTTTTAGTAATTTAAAATCTTGAATCGAGACAGGCAGACATATTTTAGTAATGGAAAAGAGGTTGACTCCCACAAGTATGATGATCTCTTTCGAGCTTCTGGGATTAAGAGGGAGTTGACAGTGCCTTACAAATTTCCATATGAATGGGTTTGCAAAAAGGAAGAACATGACATTTTGTGAGGTAGCCAGAGCTATGATCAGGATCTTCCATTGTCTCTTTGGGCCAAAGTTGCAAGCATTGTTATCCTTATTCAGAACAAGTGTCTTAATAAAGCCTTGGACGAGATAACTCCAGAAGAAGTCTTCATCATTAAGAAGCATTCAGTTGACAACTTAAGGATTTTTGGTAGTCCTATCTACATTCATAAAAGAGGACTAAGTCCTTTGGAAAGAAAGGCACCTTTGTGGGATACAGTGAGACCTAAAATCATATCGAATCTATGTTGAGGTCAGTGGAGATGTAACTTTCCATAAGGAAGTTGTTTTTCAAGAGATTTCATGTGATATAAAGGAGCAGCAAGCTCCAAATTCATAACATTCAGGTTCACAACTTTAAGATGAGCAGAGGGAGAAGGCCAAAGAGTCTTCAGTGGATCCCATAAGGGATTATGTTGAGTTTCCCCTAGAGAAACCTCCTATCAAAAGAAAATCAGCTTGGTGCTGTGAAGTTTTTAAAGGAAGCAGAGAAGCATGCAGCTTTTAGATAAAGCAAGAAGCCAGATAATTACTTAGGTTTGATAGCTCAATTGAATCTTGTGACTGACTCAGAACCTTCCATTTTTGGTGAGGTTGCCAAACTTAAAGTGTGGAAGGATGCCATAACAAAAGAATACGTGTTAGGGTCCTAACCCGCACATAGGTAGAACAATATATTCGGATGTAATAAAGGCCAATATTAATAAGGCCTTTCAATAAAATAGAATAAGGCGGATGTAAGAAGACCTAATAGAAGCTTTTGCTTCTAGAAGGATCTTCCTCTAGATGCTTCTTTTTAGTATAAATAGGAGTCGAGGGTATGAGAACCCTAGCTTGGATATTATTGTAATAGAGCTCTGCTCAATTGGAGGTTGCCCCCTCGAAGAGGCCCATGAACATTGCTTTCAGATTCAAAGTGTTATTTCTGTTGTTATTCTTATCTCATTTTCATGTTATTGTGGTGAATGCTCTGGTTATATTGTTGTTATTCTGCCATTACTAGCATTTTATTTCTGTTCTGCATACATTTTATATATGGTATATTACAAGTGGTATCAGAGCACTTTCCTTGGCAGAAAGTGTGGGTTAAACTTTTTCCAGGGTAGAGACGTATTCCAACGTCTTTAAGCCACAGAGATCTGACGTTATGCGCATAAACCCACGGTTGAGGGATTCATACACGCAAGAAATACAAGTGGTACTTAAGAGCACATCTGTTGGCCACCCTTGTAACCCCTGTTGGTACCCCTTCGAGTGGTAGCGCATCAGACAACACCTGTGTACGGATCGGCCTAGATTACCTGAAGCCCTCTTTAGATAAATTGATCAGTCGCATGACTGCTATAGTGTCACCAAGAATATCACTCGGGAAGATACTCTCTAGTACCTGGGTAGTCGGGTAGCACGGCTAAGGGTACTGTCTATCCTCCTTAGTTAGTTCCCTGAGATATTGGGTCGAGTACTACTATTAGACCCCGCACGTATATCAAAGAGCTATAACATAGGGCAAAACCTTGTCTGTAGAACACTTGAATACCTAACCCTTGGGGACAGAAACATAAACAAATTAAAACATACAAGATCTATTGTTGCGCAACTGTGTTCAGGTTTCCAAGTAAATACACATTTCTTTCTAGTTAAGCATTTGGGCATTTCCTCTCTGCAGTATTCTTCAGACCAGATGTTAAAAAAAAAGAAAAAAAAGGCAGGACACCTGACAAAAAAAATTTCTTCAAGAAACATGTCACATTTTTGCCTCATTTTTTGTGTCGCCTCAATTTCTGTGTCCATTGTTGGGCGGTTTTTCAACACATGGTTTTTTTTTATGGTTTTCTATTTCCGGTTAAGGAATTAGGGTTGTTGACTAATCTAGGTCATTGGGTTAGGGTTTTGGCTGTCGTTGACTCCTATATGTATATTGTATTGTAAAAAATGTATCACTATGAATGAATATAGAATATGTTGGTTTTCCCGGTTTGGGTTTCCAGGGGAAAAATATTTGTGTAATGTGTGTATTTTCGATTGTATCTTTTTTGTTCTTTTATTTAAAATCTATTTGCAGTAAAATACTGTACAAGGTTAAAAGGTACATTAACCACCCAGGCTCACACTAATTTTTACTTTGTTACCATATTTCATTATTCTATTATTTACTATTTATCATATGCATGCATGATAGTACATATTTATGCAACATAATGTAATTTTTCAATTATCCATGAGACCGTAAATTATAAATGAAGGTAATACAGAAACTTAGAACTGAATAGGCTAGACATTAATTCAAACCATAATAATTCATCACAATGCATGGGTATACTCATGAAACTTATCTGTCTATAATTCTCCACCAACTAGTTGTAGAAGAGGGATGTTCCACCCAAATATAGGCTACCTACTACACCAGTTATATGTACAACAAAGGCCACCTTGAGCTAAGGCAATGAATCCACAAGGGTTAACTCTTCTTATGGATATCTCTAGTTTCTCTTCTCATAGCCCAATTCTAAGGTTCACATTGAATATCTACACTTATAGCAAACGCAATCCACAACCATATTCCATATAATCCTATACAATGCAAGGAAAAGGATCCCCTACTTTGCTCAATAGTCCATTGAGATATCCCATTTCCCTTCATGGCTCCAACACAAGTTGGCTAGGAATCTCACTGCTGGTATTCTAGCGATTATCAGTTGTAACGAATTTCTCAATGAAACGGATTATCACCCATACAACCAAAATTCTCACATAATCCATGGTTGTAGCTTCAAAATTTCTATTATAGTATGCTCGGGGTAATTATCTTAGGGATAAGTGTCTTGATTTCCTCATATGAATGGTAGTTCCTAAGGTAATTCGAACTTTTGATAGTTAGTCTCTCTGATAATTCAAACGACACCCAAACATTCAAACTCTCTTCTAGTTCCCTCAACAAAATAATCATTTGCTTGCATGGTAAAAAGGTATATCTTAAATTTGCATGGCATGAAGAGGGCACGTATCCTTATAGAGACCCATGCATCTGCATCATGCACTAACCCCCGCACGACTTAATAAAACAATATTAATTAATAATCAAGGGACTTATTTAATGTTGTAAATACTTTAGGTTAAATCACTCACTAAGGTCATTTCCCCTCTAATGGATTCATATCCCCCCATTATTTTGTCCTTCTCTTCTATAGCCAATGATATATTTTATTAACATTCAATGCTCAATTACAAATTACATTTTTTGGCTTATATCCATTCATCATGTATATACACAATTATGAACCATGGATCAAAATTGGGCTATTACAGCCATGGTCTGCGAAACAAAGTACAGTTTTTAAGAATATACTTACAATAGAAGGATTTGAGCCCATGGTATGCTTCTTCTGTATGAAATTATTTTCCCAATGGCTAGGTCAGCGTTCACTTATTCCTTGAAGTCATTTCCTTGCCTATTTATATTTCTCCTCTCCTCTTGGTAAATTCTCTTGAAATCTTCTTTCCTAATCCCATTATCTTAAAAGTATATTTCCGCATTGAATCTTGATCTATTTATTCTACTTATCTTCCACACACTTGGGTTAATTGCTCCTATTATCTCTAATAAATCTACAAGGATCTGTTGTTTCTAGCTTGGTTTCTTCCTTGAAGGCTTGCTACCATGTCCAAGGGTAGTCTTTGTTATCTTTGTCCCCTCTCACACCATGAATGATTCAACCCTTCTACCTAAACGGAAAGTTGGAGCAAGGAAGGTATCACCTTTTTATGACACTTTCAATAATCATAAAACACGTCATTGTTTGATTATTTATATGGTAGATCTATGGTGTTTTATTGCATTATATTATATATCAATATCAAGTTTGTTTTGCAAGAAGGTCAACATGTGAAGGTTTGATTAAGTCATGAAAAACTCTCTTGGAGGCATGTTGCATCTCTCATATTCAACCCAAGCATCTTCAGAAACCACAAGAACATTTTTTTGAGTGAGTTCCTTCCTTTCCATCTTTTTTTCATCTTAGGAAATTAGGTCAAGTAGACCACCAAAGGAAATCGATAAATTAAGCCTAGTTAGTTTGATTTCTTTTGGTATTGGTGTTGTTTCCTATTTTTTATTGAAACCTAATTGATAACCCTAATTAATATGCATCCCTTAATAAAATAATCAACCCTAAAACCCAAGTTAGTCTAGTGTCCTTCTCTTTCTTCCATCTCTTCCCCTCTTGGGGTTTCTCATTTTTTCCTTAAAATCGAGTGGCAACTCCACTCTCTCCTTCCTCCTTGTGGTGGTGCAGACCTCACTCTAATTGTCATGCTATAGATTCCCTACTCCCATTAATTAATATATAAAGGCCTAAATCATTGCTATAATGCCATATGTTCTTATAACATATCCATGTTCCAATAAAAAATAAAAAATAAAAGTAAGAAACAAAACATTTTAATAGATGACCATGTTGCATAGTTCTAGAGAGACAGGTTGTGGAAAGATAGTTCCAAGGAAATTGTATCACCTTAGGTCTCCCACTTACCCAAAATCTAATTAACCACCAAGAAAAAAATTAAATAGTCCCTTACAAAGTAAAAGAGGTAGGTATCGCATTTACTTTAGAAGGTAATAAAAGTTATCTTCGTAACAACATTGGAATAAAAGATATCAGTCAATGTATCCTTATAACTAGTTTTCAAATGGTTCAAAATTTTTGTATCATCATGACATTGTTCGACGGTTGGTTGTCATTGATATCAACCCTTAGAGCATTTGAGATACCCCAAAGATGTGATCAATATTGATGGTAATTTAGTTTTCATTGATGTCAACAAGAGTGGTTGATGTCAACAGGTGTCATGGGTGCATTTGAAGAAGTCTACAAGAAGCCCCAGAGGTTTGGTTATGGAACCTGAAGTTGATAAAGGAATAAGGATATGAATGACAGCATAAATGTAGGTATTACCTTCATATATGGATAGTACTCGTCATGTTGTTTCTAGTGATAGGTGGTACACCATATGGTTCCTCATGGTTAGGGAGATATGCCCTCATGAAGTTGGAAGCCCCGAAGAATGGTTAAGAAACCCCTAGTTGGTTACAATTCAATTAATGAAAGGGTAAAGTGGTTGCAACAAGAAATTAAATAATCCCTAAAGTTAATGAAATAGGTTACTAAGCAAAAGTATAAATATACCTCAAGGATTCTCTCATAAGTCCACACACACATTCATTGAATATCTATCTTGTGATAGCATTTTGGTCTATTGGCTAATCTAAGGTCGAGTCCGAGTCAGTGGAGACAGTGCGAACGAAGAGAAAAAAATTTGGAGTTGCATAGAGCTAGGGTTTTTCTGTAACCCTGATCTGGTTGATCCCCATGGGTCAGACAGCTAGTGTCCCGCGAGGCATCTTCCCAGGTTTCCCCGGGCTCGTCATGTGAGGCCCCACGTGATAGGAAGTCTTTGTCCCTTGAGAACAAGATAGAAGAGGGAAAAGTTGTTAGTATCATCTTATTGAGGACTGAGGTAAATCTACAGGTCTGTGTATCAGGATCAAATGCACTAGGTCAATTACATATGTAAAGGTATGTTATTCTATGTGTTATGAGGTTGCATCTTGGTGATATTGTGGAACATGCTTAAGGCATGACTTTGTGAGTTTTGGTATATTCCTTGAGGCACATCTTGGATGCATGGTACATGTTGGTTGAGGTATATTTGTTCAGGTTCATTACTGGTGCATATATTAGATATATTGGCACATGGTTATGGTAATTGGTAGAGGCATATCATGAGTGATATGGCACATGTTTGAGGTACATGGTATGTAGATGATTGGCATGTTGTTTGTGGTACATGGTCTGTGGATGATTGGCATGTTGTTTGAGAAATATGGTTGACGATATGGTGCATGGTTAGAGGCATATGTTGGTGATCTTAGTACATGCTTTGATACTTTGTTGAGGCACTTCATTGTTGATATATTATGGTACATGGTGTACGAGATGATTGAGACATATCATGAGTGATATGGTATATGGTTGAGGCACATCTCATGGTACATGATTTATGGAGCATTTTAGTACATGGTTGATGGTATGGTACAGGTTTGATCCTTAATATGGTACATGGTTGATGCATGATATGGTACAGGTTTTGGTGCATGGTTAATGCATGGCTTGGTACAGGTTTTGATGCATGGTTGATGCACAGTTTGGTACATGTTTTGGTGCATGGTATGTTGCAAGTGTTGGTGCATGATTGATGCATGGTTGATACAGGTTGATGTACATGGTTGACGGTTGATGTATATGGTTGATGTACATGGTTTGGTGATGGTTTTGGTATCCATGTGAGAGGATCCGCTTTTCTTGATGTTGAGTATCGACAGTGGTGATACGTTGAATATGGTATGTCAGTGACAGTGACAGGTTGATAACGACAGGTCAATGTGACAGGATGATGTGATGGGTTGATAGTGATAGGTTGACAATGGCACTGATTGTGGTAGCGACAATGGCAGTGATTGTGGTAGCAACAATTTGGTCTACACTTACATTTCAGGGCGATAGGATGGGGAAAGAAAATGGGGTTGTATCCTCCTTCTGGTTGGTGTCAGTGAACTCGGGGAGTTGGAGCTTTCTTTAGATTGGTGCCTGTAAATTAGGGGGTCGTAGCCTCCTTCCAATTAGTACTGGAGAATTTAGGGAGTTGGTGCTTCCTTTAGGTTGGTGCCTATAAATCAAGGGGTTGGTGCATCCTTCCAGTTGGTGGTGGAGAATTGGGAAGTTGGTGCTTCCAATTAATGTATTCTTGAAAATATATAAGAAAGCATTATGTGGTTTTCTCCCCATTTGGGTTTCCACGTAAATTCTGGTGTACTGCATATTTGATGTGATGTTGTTGATGTGATGCTACTTATGTTTATATGCTCATGATATATTGAATGTAATCATAGATGATACATTGATGATATACTGATGATAAATTTGAATTTTATATATTGTGGTTGAAAGTGGTAAGAAGTGTTCATACTGATTCACCCCCCTCCCCCCCTCAGTATTTCAACATACACTCCATCTCGTAAAAATTTGATGTTTCATTACATCCATTTGAAATCAATTTTTCAACAATTCCTACCGCTTTGGTTTAAGGATTTCTTGTGACCTCACCATCATGTGAGCTACTAACAATAGACAATGTATACAATACCGATCAATTATTTATAATGATTCTATAAAAATAAAAATAAAAATTGTCTCTCACCTCAAATGTCATTAATGAAGGCATGTTTTTTCTAGGGTTATGACCACATCCCACAAGGCCATGTCCTTATCCATGCACATGTCCTTGTCTATACGTCCATCCTTGTCTATTTTTGTACAACATTGCAACACCCCATTTCACATGCTGGGGATTTATTGTTGGTATTGTATTTTTACTTTTGGTCCATGTGTTGTTGGTCCATGTATCATGGGTCTATGTATTATTGGTCTCATTGGTCTAGTGTTGGTATATGTGGTCCAATGGCATGTTGTTTTATTTTTGGTCTATGTAGCATGGAAATATCATTGATAGTTATCAACACTTTGATCCTTTGGTTCTTTGATATATTTGTAGTGCACTATGATGTGTTTATCATGCATGCACATTGATATCATTAGGTCTCACGTGGCATAATCATGTGTAGTGAACCAAGCTTACTTTTCATTTGATAACCTTGATGATGAATGTATGACACAACCATGAGGCTTCAGTCATGATCATTCTCGATTGGGAAAGTGCGAACCATTTCCCTTGTAACATTTACCCATTGTGTATGTGCATGTCCTTTATGAATTATCTCATCCACATTTCCCCCTTCCCTATCTGAAGCCTAGATTTGGTTTAGAAGACTAAACCTTGGGACAATAAGGAGTAGCATGAATATTTATTGACTAGCATTAAAATTATGTGAGCTATTTTGTGATGAGGACACATGACCACCCATGTGTCACCCCATTTGATTTAAAGGAATTTTAAAATTGGATAAATTAGGAGAGAATGGACATTTGGATCCCTATGTGTAAATTTAAGGAAATTTGTATATCACATTTGGAAAATTGAAAGGCTCACTTCCACATACTTATAAAACTATGGGAATAGATAGGCCTTTACGGCATGGAGATCAATGTTATTCCACTGATATGGATGATAGTGATGAGTAAGGTTGTGTAATTATTTTTATTTTATATGTTTCTTATCCATCCTAATTGGTATAAGTTTGTGGTTGTTGACCATATAAGTGAGGGGTTTGTTTTTTATTTTATTTTGTGGTTGATTGTTGTTTTAATATTACAATTCATCGATTTCAATTGAGAGGGAGCACTTGAGCATAGGGTAGTGAACATTCATGATCTTTCAAGGAGCCCAGTTGATATTAGGGTAGATGTCTTCTTAGCTTCCCATAGGTTTGATCTTTTTTAGTATTGTTGACTTGATTCTATGGTTGATTATTATGCACATCTTAATAATGGTTGGGTTTGATAGAGAGGAATCCCCTAACCTAAGGGTGCTACATATTCTTGATCTCCTAGTAAAGAGCATGGTTGGTTTTGAGGTAGAAATTTTTTCATCTTTACACAAGTTTGATCTTTTTGGGTTCAATGTATCTATGAGTTTCTGCAAAGCTCAATCCTTGGCACAAGAGGCATGCATAGAACTTGTGTGTCTATTGATTAGGAGGATCATGATTGTGGTCCCATTCATTCTATCTAAAGGCTTCTCAAGGAGGATACCTTGATATTTTGGCAAGACAATAGCTAGGGAGGAGAATCAAGTTCATAGCTATTAGAATTCTATTGGTTATTGTTTTAAGTTTAAAATCAAAAGAAAAAGTAAAGTGTTTTATTATTTTTATAGCATTTTAAAAAAAAAATTATAAATATGTTTTTGTTTTAGAGTTTTTTTTAATGTGGATTTGTATGAATCAACTAAATAATCCCAAGGGTTTATGTCAACCAATTGTCACCAATGTTGTTGGGAATTTGGCTAGTTCCATGCCAGTAAGTGCCTAGTTTCAATCTCCCTTAATGAAGTGTAATAGTCTACATGGATGGGTTTACTAGGGTTTTCATCTATGAATGTGGGGAAACATCCCTTGAGTTTTCCCATGACGTTTTCCTTGGGAAAAAAAAGAATCAACTAAATATCTTCTCAACATATGACACCAGATAAATTTGAACTTAGAAATTAGATATTTTCTCAATGTTTAAATCAACAAAATGAAAAAATAAGCATTTAAAATAAACTCAAAATATGTAGAAATATTTTTTAAAAATTGTTATTTGGAAGATCATGACAAAGATGCCAAGCAAATAAATTCCATTAGTTTAAGACAAAAAGTAACTTTTTTGGAAGGGAATCTAAAATGACAAGTCACAAAATTGTCGTGTATTGTGCAACAATGTTATTTAATGATAAGGAAATAAATTAGAACATCATTATACAAAAGAAACAGGTGATAGAGTCACTTACAATTTCTTTTGTTGTGCTTGAAGTTGTGAACACTTTCAAGAAATATAATATGTAATTTGTTGATACAACATAGATACAATATAAAAAAGGAGATAATATCAGAGTTGGGAGAAAAATAAAGGAGTATGTGTCTAAAATTTAGATTTTTGTGGACAATATGAAGAATCAAAAGTTTGGTGGGCTAGCTTGAGTGGTTGAGTGTTGTGAATTACAAGCATGAGGACTCAAGGTTAAGTCCCTAGTGTTGTTTCCTCTGACATGTAATTCATATTTTTGGGCCTCACTCAATGTCCCTATTGGGTTAGGTGCACTTAATATGTGTCACCCACTTTACACTAGGTACCATTCTCGAAGTGAGGGAAACTGTATGAGGGTTTCTCAAGAATCTTATTTCCAAGGAAAAAAATTGTGAAGAATCAAAGGAATTTGAGGCATGATAGAGGAGAAGTGTGTAATAGATAGATGTACACTAAAATGAGAAACTTGTGGATAATATGATGTTAGAGGATAAAGATATGAGCTTTGATAAAAGCAAAGCAATTGCAAATGAAGGTGTAACAATGACAACATTTTAAAGCAAAGTTGTCAGAAGTGAAAAAACATATGATAGAAGATATGGTGGAGATGATGAGAAACATTTGATTTTACAAAAATTCAAGTTGCTCATTATCGCCATGAGAAAATTCTAAATCAGTGGGAGAAATTGAAGAAATTGGCTTTGATTATTAATGCTTATTTGAATTTTGTGAAGCATTGGAAGGAAAAAAATAGATATATTGAAGACCATGCCAAAAGTTTGAACAAAAGTGTTCTAGTAAGATGAGTGTACCATATAATAATATAATATATGTTATTGTCAAGTTTGATCAAGAGAGGTCTGGTGTTGTTGAAGAAATAAAACAATTTGAAGAGGATTGTGTTAAAACTAATTAGATGGAAGTTGTAAATGCTTCATTGCAATTTCTCAAATCTTTTGAATTTGAGTTACTCGTAGCAAAGTTCTTATAAATGTATTTAATGAGATCAAGATTTTCTAAATGTACAAATGAATTCTAAGAACTTGTATTCAAAAGAAATTAAAATGGAAAGAAACAAATAATGTTGTTGCAATAATTTATGCAAACAAGGGTCAATAATTTACAGAATATGTTAAATAACAATAAACAATGTGGATTCAAGCAATCCAACTACAAGAAGAGTAATAACAATAAACAATGTGGATTCAAGCAATCCAACTACAAGAAGAGTAACCTACTTGTGGGCTTACAAGGCTTATTTACACAATAATTTTGTACTTTTTGAACTAGAATGGATAATAAAGTTAGGCAAATTCTTTTGATAAGATATTGTCTCATCGTTGAAGTATTGAGCATATATAGAGTTGTGATAGCATATTGTTTTCAAATGTTGAGAATTCAAATGTATGTTGTATGACCTAACCTATTATGGAGTGTAGCATGGTAGGCCCACCCATTGAATGCTTTGGCATTGAACTCTACAATAAATATTGAGAATCCAAATGTATGTTGTATGACCTAACCTAATATGGAGTGTAGCATGGTAGGTCCACCCATTGAATGTTTTGGTATTGAACTTTATGCATGGGCTTGATTTGTTTATTCCCATTGAAGGTTTTAGTATTGAACTTTTCTCATGGGATTTCTTTGTTTATTAAGCTAAATGCAGTGTCAATGAATATAGACTTTGGCTATTGATGTTTGAATAATCATAGATGGATGTTTCGTTGTAAAACTTTCTTTCTTTGTTGAGTAAAAATATTGCTTCGAGTGGTGATGTTTTAGTGATCGTGTATGTTTAGTCTATAGGTTTTTTTCAATGTATGGTTTATTGTGTACTTGTTGGAATGTATTCAAACAATGTGTTATTAAAATTAAGATTGATATTAGTTAGTGTTCTTTAAAAATTTATTATGTTAATGACTAGTATTGTACCTTATCCAATGTTGTGTTTTGTTTTATTTTTTTAAAGAATGCAACTTATATTAACCAAAAAAATATTATAATAATTATTACAAAGATGCACATATTATATAAATATTAAGAGAAAGGCCTTCTAATCAAATCATGCCTGAGTAGAACAGCCACACACATCTCTCGGTAGGAAGTATTTTGGTTATAAATTGTGTTTTGTACTCATACAACCATCTTTAAAACAAAGAAAAGAGAACACTACCACATAAGACATCATCATGATGAAACTTCCATAACATATAAAGAGTTACCACTTTGATATATCAGCATGCCCTTTGAAATGAAGATAGCAAAGGAAACCTTCATCACCCAATATATTTTCTTTCCAATGAATGTTAATAAACAATATATGTCTCCACTTGTCCCCAATAAAATTTGAAAAATTCTGAGGTTAATTCCATCAAAGGATTTGAATAACCTCAATCTATACACTCCATGACCACTCCATGACCAACTTGGAGGGATTGGTTGTGGAGATATAATAAAGCTATCTAGATTTATAAACCTAAATAAGACCACTATCATCTATCTCTATCTATTATTAGGGGTGGAAATGTAATGATGCCATTTTGTCACCATATGAACCATACAAAATGTTGGTCCTAATCTAATCTCTAGAGTGAGAACAACTAGGTTCATCTATATTGTTGTTGTAGAAACTAACCACCGAAAAAAGTTGTGCCAACTTCAATATCAACTTGACCTATGTTCAAGTTGGGACATGGACCCAAATGGATATTATAATTAAGAGGCCTTGCTTATATCAATGCCTTTCTCTTTCCATAAAATGTTGAATGGGTAGTCTTGTGTGATGCAAAAGAAAAATGGATAAATATGTAGTTATATAGACTCTCTTTCGAAGTGTGGGTCTTTGTTCAATTTTTTTTTTTTAAATTTGGATCTTGTACACATCTCAATTAATAGCACAACAATCATAAAAATATATGTTTAACATCGGAGAGCAAAGTATGCCATGATTATTCTAATGTGTTATTGAAATTACTTTCTAAGTTGTCAACAAGGGATTGGTTCGATGGTAAAGAAAATATATTTTGTACCTCCCACAAAAGTTCAAGTCTCCTAGACACATCATTCATCCCTTGTTAGTTGTTTCACTCATGCAATTAGGATGTCTTCCCTACATAAAAACATTGTGCCTTGTTAAAAAAATTGTAGATCTTTGTTCGGCTTTGTAAAAATATTGTAGATCTTGTATGTTGGGAACCAAATATCAATATAGCATAGAAAAACCTCAGAATAAGTACTCAACGCCTTGAAAAAGAGAGAAATTCAGATAATAAGCCTCTTCAAGGGGGCAACCTCCTTATGCCCACATAAATGTTCAAATACAAGATGATTCCAAATGAAAATGTCTCCTTGGT
>JASDQU010241227.1:23163-47437 GCA_032191745.1 Picea mariana
CCATTGACGAAAACAAATTTGAATAGCTATCGAACAATAGCAGCTGCAACATCGAACAATGCAATATTTGTGTAACTTACCTGAGATACATGCACATGCAAAAGTAAAGGACAAAACTGGATATGGAAAGTGGTACCATTGCCTTGTCGCTGTCTGACTCTCCATCCTTTATATGGAGAATGTGTTGTGAGCCAAGTTTTCTCGCCAGTATGACAGTTGTGCCAATGGTTCTGATTGGGTAAACATCACTGCTCTGTGCAAGCTGGCTGATAGTTGGGTCCGGGACGAAACGATATTCTGAATAAACAACGAGAATTTTTTCCACAACACTTGTTTCGTTGAGAGAAATAATTCGATCACAATCACCACAGTCATATACTGTTTTCGACAATATATTAAAATTTGTAATGGATATCCCATTACCCGGCAATATCTTTTCTGCATGTTTCTGGACAAGTTGTGTAGGAATAGTCAGTGTCACTGTTATCATGGCCTCCTTGTCTATTATGTCAGCACACATAATGGATCTAGTTTTTTTTTCCTTGTCCAAGTAGGTGCTATAGACGACCATTATGTCCCTGACAAACACTTGTCCAGTTCAGCGGCTGTTCAAGCCCTCTATTGATAGTACTTTGGGTGTTACAATTCTAGACCTGGTGACAATTTTTGAACAGGAAAACTAAAGTGAATGGTAGTGTGCAATTTTTTTCTTTTTTGTATTCTTCTTTCACTGGCATAAATCTACAAGTACACGCATAGCTTCGATGAACTATGGAGCCAGAGTTTTGCAACCACACCTCTTATTCTGCGCAACATGCGCTATGTTCGACATCTAGCTTGTACTTGTTGACACTTATGTAAGAGAGGAGCGTATGCATATTTACATAGTAAGAGCAAAGCGTATGCATATTTACCTTTGGCCTTGTCATTCTGTTGATGTTTGGGATGACTGACTGCTCATGGCCATGTCGCTAGTCCAACTTTTTCTGATGAAAGCATGTGCAGATGAACATCAGGACTAAATGAGCATATGCATTGTATACCGTCCATCAGAAGGACTAAATAAGCATTAAATTGTATGCATTTGATTTTTTTGACTGGAAAAATGTGTAACAATAAACAGGGCGTGAGGGCGGGGCACCACGACCAATCTGTATATCACGAACCCTTGGAAGCCAGGGGAGAAATCTTGAGCCTGCCAGCCCGACACCTGCAATCCATAAAGTGGGTAAGTATGGAATAAGGTAGAAGCACGGCCATACATGTGAAACCGTTAGTCCGCCAATCGACGCATCAAGACATTTTCAGAAACACCACTAAGCAGATCAATTAGAAAACAAAAGGGATAATAGAAAATGGAAAAAGTAGAAATAGGTAGGGCAGAAAGGCCCATTGCTCCCAACCCATCATTTTCTAGTCTAATATTATATGCCCCAGATGATAGAAGAGAAGTTACCCATGTTGTCACCTTAATAAATTGATCCAAGTTTCCAAACCCAATAAAAAAAAGAGATACATTTCCATAGTTGCTATACCTTTTAGAAGATTGTACCACAAAACCCTCTACTATTGCACAGAACAATTCATCTTCCTGTCCAACCAACCTGTTTTTTCCAAGGTAGCAACACCAAATATGCAATGGACATGAAGGGAAGTTAGTATGAAGACAGACATGTAAAAGAAAGAGAAACAAGTCTATTTATTCCAATGTAACAACAAACAAAATACGCAAAATATATTATATTTGAAGGAAGAAAAGAAGGAAAAAAAAGAAAAAAAGAAGAAAAAGGTGCAAAGCAGCAAAACAAGCAAAACAAATATACAGACAATAAATGAAAAAATGAACGCCATAATATGAAATAAGAGTACATGTATCCACTTCTGTAATTCCTCGTCTACATTCCCGCCAAAGAGTCCATTGTCCTCTCCAACCATTCTATTTGTTTAAATGTAGCAATGCAGCGAAAACACAACGAACATGAAGTAGTTGAGTATGCATGAAGGCATGTAATGACGATAAGCTATCATGTACGAAGGTATGCAACATCTACATATAATAAACTAGGTGAACACATATACAGACAATAAATGAAATACAAAACAACCCACTATGAAATAACAGTACAAGCATGCACCTTTCTATCTCCTCTTCAACCGATGCAGTCAAGACTCCATCGTTTTCTCCATCTATTCTATTTGTTTGAATGTGGGAACGCACAAAATACAATGAACATGAATGGAAGCTGGTATGCACCGGAGAACAAGTAATATGTACATACAGTAAAAGAGATTCAACGAACAATCTAAAAGATAGACAGAAACATGAACCTTTGCGCTTCTCCATCCATAGCTGTAAATGTGTAATTTTGTTTTCCCTGCCCAAAATATATTACAAGCCACAAAATATTACGAAATTGCATGGCCATAGCTAAACGATTTTTGGTTTTCCGTGGAAAAGTATCTAGATATGCTTTTACCGATGGAAATACATGTTCTTTATCTTCTACACAGACTTCTGTGCCCACAATACAATATTTTGGTTTCCCGTGGCAAACTACCCAGATATGCTTCTAGACATGGACATATAATTTTGCAGAATCTTTGTTGTACATATCTCAAGTACAAGACAAATTGTATCTTGGGAACCCCAGTCTGTGTAGATGAAAAAGAACATGTATTGTCATATGGGCACATTTCACCATACATTGTTTATAAATGCAGCCTGCATATGCTTTTTTTTTTAACAAAAAAACAACGAATATTGCAGTTTCACATGCACTTCTCGAACCATTTTTCATGAAACTATTTTCTTTCATGCCACCACTGAAGCACCAACAAAATCTCACAGCAGAACATATATCGACCTTGCAAGACAGGGAAAATAACACAACTGAATGTCGACTCGTGNCGCAAGACCCCAACCATGCAAAGACGAATCAAACAAAATAAAAACAACAAGCACCAAACGAGCGAGAAAGCACGAACATGCCCAACTACAGCCCCAAGGCCCCAAAGCGTAAACCCGAGCCTAGCAAACAGAACCAACAACCCACGAACCAACGAACCAACGAACCAACGAACAAACAACAACCACCGAACCAGTAAACAACATATGTATCTCCAACGATTACGAAACTGCAGCTGAAGCATAGAAGGAACCAAAAACATACGACGAGCATGCTAGTAGAAATAAGCAAACATTCTTACTTGCAAACTACAAACACTAAACAACAAACAAGGAATATAAAATGAAACTATGCCATGGAAACTTACTCTGGAACGATGAAAGGCAGAAGCACAGGTCGAATTGTGAACCAAACAACAACAAGCAGCAACCAACAAACCAACGAAGAAGAAACACTCGTCGAACTAGTAAACAATGCATGTAGCTTCAACGATGACGGAATTGCATTGCAAAGCTAGAAGAAGGATGAAACATACAATGCCTATTCAACTGGCGGTGGACAACAATATTGTGCAAAATCATTGCAACATTGTATGGAAAATTTAGAGGAAAAATGTACTCCGAGAAGTGTATTTAGATAAACATTTAAGTCTGTCAGGCTGTCTAAGGACCTTGTGGTATGCAAACATTTAAGCTGTCAGGCCTGTTGGAGGACCTCACGTCATGTAAACATTTAAGCTGTTAGGCCTATTCAAGCACCTCAAAAAAAGTGTCAATACATTCCAACACAAATACATGCGGCAAGGACGTTATAAACTTTGGAGTTATCGATCACTATAAATATTGGATATCTAAACATTTCAATATGATTATTACAAATAAAAAATTTCGGATATATCTAGCTAGCAGAAAATGTTAAGACAAACATTCGAAGTAATGCTAGCATTAATCCACCTTCAAGCAATACATAGGAAAAATATATGATTCAAAAAGACTTTATACGATAAGAAAGTTTGGATATGTTACCATATAAAACAATGGGAATAACGAAGCCGACAATAAGACCTCCAATATGTTATCCAATCAGATCAATACATATATGGTACTTTTTATTATATAAAAATCAATGTTTTTAGTTCCCTAGATCCAACAATAGATATTGTGCAAATATTTGTGGTCAAAGGACAAACTAATATGTAGTCAATGAATTATTGATCGCTATAGTCCCTCTATGCCTACGACAGGGACTAATAACAATCTAACTAGTGTACGTTTGCCAATGCCTATTTTCCACCTTTGTCTACAATAAAAGTCTTTGAGATGTTGTTTGCCCTATTCACATAACCAAATTATGAAGCTTAACATGAACTCCTTTAGCCTGGGAGTTCATTCCTCAACCTCACACGTCGATTGCTTGTGAAGGATTTTGATGGATTGGATGGAGATGAGGTCAAGATGACACAAAAGTAGATAAATTATGAGCAAATCTCTTAAAGGGAGCACTAGAATGGGGAGATACTGATTTATTCCACGCTCAACCAATTGGAGTTGTCCATAAAGATCACTAGGAAGCCTCTGTGGATTGGGGATTTAAAATGGAATTCTTATGAAGTTCATGAAGGGGTTGGGCTCTGCACGGTATCCATAAGATGCTATTTTGAATATATTTTCTTCTGTCACACCATTATTTTCCAAGTTTCTTGTTATGAATGTTGCATTGGGACCTATAGCCAGTGTCTTTGTTGGCTTTAAAAGTTCTTGAAGCACACCGATTGGTCTTTGGTGTTTAAGAACGATGGTTAAGGCAAGACCTTGCAACTAGGGAACTATAATGGCGTAGCAACATCAAATGATTTTCATTTTCCCTAATCTATTCAATAGTTTGTCTAGTGTAGGGTGGGAATCAATATAACTCAGTGTCAACAAATTAAAGAAATTAAATCTGCCTAAATTTGTTTTTGTTGTAGTATTATTGTAGGTTCTCTTTCTAGTCTTCTAGGATGATTTTGTTGGCAATAGATTCCAGAGCACCCCTTAGTTGGCATTGTATATTCGGCCTTGCTTGTTATGTTGCCTATTTTTACCGGCTACCTGCCTGCGCCCTCCTTGGGCTTTTATGGGATCAAAATTCATTCAACAAATCGCAGGAATAATTCAGGTTATTATCGAACTGGGTGATTTTCCAATTTATTATGGTGCATATTTGTAGCTGAATATAAAACTAAATTTCAACATTAAGTTTGAAAAACGATGACAAAGTATTAGTGGACAAATGAAATCTTCTGATATCCATTATCGTATAATAAACGCCTTACCTTCCCTTGACACAGTGCCATCCAATATCTATCCAAGAAGCAAGAAGCGCCGAGAGGTGGGGAAGGGACGCTGTAAATATAGTTTGAAATTATAGACAATTAATCCCACTTGGCCAATGCAATGGAATCAGGTTAGACTTTTGTATTTTTTGTTGTCCTTAAGGGTCAGCTCAGTTGGTAAGACGTTCCCACACTCTTCAGTCGAGAAGAGGTCACGGGTTCGAGTCTAGTTGAGTTCCTGGGGATGCGGTTTAGCACCTTATATCATCCACTATGTGAGGGTGAGTTTCCCGCGACGTGAATTTCATGTTGGAAAGGCTAAACATTTCTAGATTTTTGAGTAATAATTTGATAGAATTTTTTTATGATGTTATTTATTTTGAATATTTTTGATGATATTTTTGATAGTAATGGTCTAAAATTGTGATAAAATGGTATTTTTTTTTTCAATTGAGGGGAAATTGACTTTTTTGTTATGAAATTTAATAATAATTGGATTGATGGAATCATAAATATCAAATGCTAATATTGCCTAATGTGGCTCCAATAGGGGTATCAAATGCTAAGATTGCATAATGTGGCTCCAATAGGGGTATTTGAGGGAGTGAATCCATTTTTGTATAAAAAAGAACAATCTTATCATACAAAATTGCAATTAAAAATAAAACAAAAATATAAATGGTTATCAATTTATATTATAAAATTGATGTTGTTGAACTCTCTACTTCACAAAAGATATAATTCCAAAATAGTTGGATAGGATTCCAAAATATCAAAGCTAGTGTCTTATTTTGCAAATATATTGAAGTTTCCAAAACTTTCCCTATATATACTATGATTATACAACCAAATAAACAGTCCTATAAAAAATGTAACTTTTCAAAACATAAGTTAATGAGCATCATGTTCACTGTAGACATCTCAAATGTTACCAGACTTAGTTGAATGACAGAGAGTGGCTTAAATGCTTGTCTTGGTTATTGCACAATAGCCTTTTCATTTTCCACCACAATTTTTCCCCCAAAAGATACTAGAAAGGATGGGTGAGCTGTTGATTGATTACCTTCATTGTTAAGCTCTTTCTCAACTTCCAACTTTTTGATCTTGGTTTGCAACATAGCCAATTTTTCTACTACCGCTTCAATCCTTTGAGTGTTATTCTCTGTGTTGATGCCCATTTTCCTCTGCTGATTTTGAATTGCCTCTAATTGATAATTTATTCCCAATACATGCCTTTGCATTGCCTCTGCCTCTACAACCTTTCTTATTTTCCACTCCTTTCACCACCCTTCCTACCTTCTCATGTGAAATGATTAACATACTTGAGCTTTTGTGATGTGCTTCTCACACCTATGAATGCCTCTTCTCATCTCTAAATTCTCACATCTTGTGTGTCACGACCCCTTTGGAGACCCACCTGAGATGCTAAGTCTCGTCCTCCCTCAAGGGCATGCAACATCATGATGGTTCTCACTTCGGAGCTTGACAACACTAAAGATACTTCCCCGGATTATGCCTATTCACCTAGAGCATACCCATATTCCGTTCTAGGCTACGAGCGAGTCACACTCCTACTTGATGTGACTTGTATACTTAGACAATTTGTTGCCATCTTAACACTTAATCATTTAAGCATACAATCATGAAACATGCGAAACAGAGACAACACCTGTGAAACATACAAAGGACACACACATAGATATAGTGCGAGCGACACTAGCGATGCCTAACACTCGACTTGTCTTATTATTACGAAACATAGTTACAATATGAGAACTACTAGCTCAGTTTACAACATGGGAAGAGTCGCATGACTCGCCTCACCTCACCAAGTCAAAACACTCATACACAGATCCGTCCCCAACAAACTTCCTTGTCGCAACAATCTTCAGACACTATGTGGTTCACGCCAAACATGCGCCCTTCATAGAATAACCATCTCTTATTCATCGCAAGAGTCACCAAGCTAGCCCAAGATCTCGGTCTGCCTCATGGCGCGCCCTCCACAGACCTACATCAATAATTCATCAAATTTTGTCTTGTCTACTTGCCTTCTCCATGCCTTGTTTGCTTCACATGATTGTCACGCTCTCCCTTCCACTATGCCTTCTTAGCTCATGTGCTTTGTGTTCTTATATGAACCCAAATGTCTCCCTCCCGAATTGTCGTGCTCTTTGGGTGTTGTGCCCCTACGCGAACTAGCGTGCCCATTCAGATCAACGCACCCCTTTGTGACCTAGTGCACTCATTTTCATCGACGCGCCCCTTGTCTCGGTCGTGTCCATTTGAACTTGTGCGCTCGTGAACCATTGCACCCTTTCGGACCAGTGCGCCCCATCACCTGGGCATGCTCCTCATGTGGATGTGCTCCATTCACTTGGGTGTGCCCTTGCCTTATGTGTTTCCTTGAACTGACTGACTTGACTCGTTGTGGGTATGTCGATGGGGTCAATCGACCTCTCCAACGTGTCTGTGCTGCCAAGGGAAGGAAGGTCCACTTATTGGGCGTGCACCCAAGTTTCCCTGTCCTTTCCCAAACACAACCCAAGTTTTGATCCTCCATCGCAAGGCAATTGAGGCACGTTCCCCCTTGGTTCTGTAGGTCACCATCGTGCGCCCAAGGTGCTCCTGCCTACGCCTATAATACTTCTTCTTCCCAACCGATCGAATGTTCCTTGTGTTCTCTTGACCAACTCATCGTCGAGTCTTCCCAAGGAGTGCATGCAATCGGTGGGTGTCGTGGAGGGATTTACATCTTCCCCCACTCAAAGTTGTTGCCGTCTGTAGAAACATCCATCGATCTCCATGGTGTCTTTTCCCCTTTTTCAGATCTCGTCACCACTCAACAACTGTTGTCAAAGGGACCTCCCCTCAGGAATATCCTCAAGGTGTGCCCAAGTGTTGGATACTCTTGGCCCATAGTGGATTTGATACTTCGATTATGTTGTCCATGTGTCATGTACATTGGATCCTCTCAAGTTTCGAACTAGTTGGGTGATTAGTCCAATTGTCGCATTCGTCCCTAGAGAATGTGCATCTCCACATCTAAGAATCCCTTCTTTTTTTTCCTCATCGTCATTCTGTTCAACTCTTCTTGGTCTTGTTGAGTCACCCATTGCACCCTCAACATGTTGGATTCAACCTAATTGAACTTCTCTTGAACCTTTCAGTTCTGGACAAGGTCCTGCCCCTTGTCATAGTTTGGAAAGTTTCCTCCACAACCCATCCATCGTTTCCCAACTTACATGTTGAGTCTTTTCATGACACCTCCCACAAGGCATCCTTAATCTCACTGCTTGCCCCCGACAACACGTCTCCATCTTCTTCATTTAGTAGATCGAGTGTACCCAATAACCGCACCAAGGCTATTGGCTTACATACTATCTTACTTGTGTTCTGTGCGCAAGTATCACAAGACCAACCTAACTTCCTTTGGTGTGCATCCCAACTCTTCAAGTCATTCCGTAATAAGTTGGAAGTCATATATCCCCATGGCCTTCCTACAAAATTTCACGATCGTTGCAGGATGTCGATCTTCCATTCCTACTTCTTCCACGTCTATCTCAAGGTTTGGTTGAGTAAGTCCTCCATGCAATGTCTTGACTCAATTCTTGAAGTATCTATGGTGAGTAAATCTATGGATTGATCCTCCACAACATCTTTGGCCTACGGTTGATAATGATTCACTTGGTGATGTCCCCCCTGCTCCATGGTATTGGTAAGTGAAGAGTCCAACTGTCCTCTACACTCACGTTCATGGTTCTGTGGGTTCCTTAATTGACCAACCTTCCCCACGGTTGCCTTCATTGAATTTTTTGTCGCTGTCAATTGTTTCTCTTCTTGACCCAAACTACTCAGAGATGCTGTAGTTCAGATGGCTTCTTGGTGTTGTTTCACGTCGCAAGGTTCGTTCGTGATTTCATTGAATCCTTTTACCAACTTGATTACAAATATCCTAGGCGTCTTCTCGAGGTTTCTCTTCGTTGTCAAGGGTGCACTTGGTGTTCTTTCCTCGTCCAAGAATATTAAGTGACTTTTGTGAATGAGAGGAGATGCTTTGGAAAGTCTAAGGAAGTCTTACCCCAATATCATCACACGATTGTCCAATGGAGCCACTAGCAAATCCATGTTTCCAAACCATTCCGCCACTCTCAATGGTGTAGAATGAACTATCTTTATCATTGGAACTACTGCTGAGTTCATCAATTTACACGATTCTATGCTGCTCTTAGGTTTACGATGAAGTGACTTTGTGGCTTGCTTACTCACAAAATTGTGGGTTGCACCAGTGTCAACCAAAGATGCCATATTCAAACCACTTATTGTTGCACTCACAAAGCAGAGTCCCTCAACTTCTTCACTTTGTGAATACGGTCCTCAACCTCTTGTCTTGAATTCCTGTATGCGTTCCACTAACGTTTCCATGACTTTTGTCACTTCTTCCGTCGATGTCTTCTCTTGAACTGTCTTTTTCAAGGGTTCGAGCTCTTTTACTTTTGGTGTGATCCGAACCTCCTCTTTTTTAACCAACTGATCCAACCTTCCTTGCAATGGATAGTCCCTTACAAGATGATTGTGCGAACAAAAGTAGCACTCAACCATATTACCTTTCTTTTTGAGTGGCATGGGTTGGCCCTTCATCATTGTGCTGTCTTCATGTTGGGTATTCTCCTCCTTGAGTGCTCCCAATGCAGCATGCGCCAAGGTCTTAGTCCCCCTTGACAATGACTTCAATTTTTCAATCATGGACTCTATCTGTGCTTCGAATTCATCCAATCTCCCCAAACCTTCTTGGAGTTTTACAAATCGTTGAAGTACACTATCTCTCTTGATCTTCCAAGTCTCGTCACCTGTATAGTCCATCTCAAGATTATATTGGTGAGTACTTCCACTTCTGTCCAAGCTTCACCTTTCACTTGTCCCACAAAATCTCCTCATTGATCCAGTTCTTCATGACATGATCCAAGTCACTTGGCCTTACCAAGAGTGTTACAAAACTCCCCGCACTGCTCCAAGTCTTTTCACAGGAAATCACCTTCCTCTATCACAAGCCCGAACTCAATCATTCCTCAAGTCTATGCTCAAACCACCCAAACCGTTCACCAAGGTTTGTGCCCAAACTGACTCTGCGATGGAACAATCCACTTCATCAAACCATTCACCAAAATTTTACGATCAAATATGCAACAATTCTTGTGGTGAAATCCAAGATGAGTTATGTGATCAAGTGCTTCGTTTCACCAAAAACTATGGTCTCGGTCTATACAAGGTGTGCATATAGTACAATCTTCCATCACATTGTCAAATGGTATCTTTGTTGTAAGTTTGATGTCAATAGTCCCTGCGATGAACCGGTTCGCCTCACTGAATTGTTCACCAAGTTTGTGACAGACTTACAACGTTCCCACTAAACTGTCTTCACAAAAAACCACCTGCGCTCTATCACCATTGTCAACACCGTAGTAGTAGTAGAGCTTGTCTTATTATTACGAAAAAAAGTTATAATATGAGCACTACTAGCTCGGTTTACAACATGGGTAGAGTTGCACGACTCACCTCACCTCGCCAAGTCAAAACACTCATACACATATCTGCCCCCAACAAACTTCCCTGTCGCCACAATCTTCGCACACTATGTGGTTCGCCCCAAACGTGCGCCCTCCACAAACTAAATGTCTATTCTTTGTCGTAAGAGTCACCAAGCTAGCCCAAGATCGTGATATACCTCATGGAACACCCTCCATAGACCTGCATCAAGACTTCACTGAATTCCACCTTGGCTACTTTCCTTCTCCATGCCTTGTTCACTTCACAGGCTCGTCATGCTCCCTTCCACTATGCCTTCTTAGCTCATGCGCCTTGTGTTCTTATATGAACCCAACTGTCTCCATCAAAAATCTTCATGCCCTTTGGGTGTCATGCCCCTTTGAGGACTGACGCACCCATTTGGACCGACACCCCCTTCGCCCGATCACGTATGTTTGAACTCGTGCGCTCATGAACCATCATTCCCTTTTAGACTAACGTGCCCCATCATCTGGGCACACTCCTCATGCCGATGCGCTCCATTCACTTGGGTGCACCCTTGCCTTGTGTGTTTCCTTGAACCGAATGAATTGACTTGTTGTGAGTGTGTTGATGGGGTCAAATGACCTCTCCAATGCACATGTGCTTCCAAGGGTAGGCGGGTGCACTTCTTGGGAACACACCCAAGTCACCCCATCCTTTCCCAAGCAAAGCCTAAGTATTCATTCTCTGTCGCAAGGAGAGTGAGGCACGTTCCCCCTTGGGTCCGCTCGTCACCATCGTGTTCGCAAGGTGCTCTTTCTTGTGCCTATAAGACTTCTCCCACCCATCCGATTTCATGTTCCTTGTGTTCTCTTGACCAAATCACCGCCGGGTTTTCCCAAGTAGCGCGTGCGCTCGGTGGATGTCACATAGGGATTTACACTATGCAATACCCAAAATTCCCATGTGAGTGTGTCATTTTCCTTGCATCCAAAACTACAACCAACTCAAATCTCCAATACGTCAATACTTGCTCATAATCCCACCAAATAGATCCAATGCTCTGCTTCTTAACATGGCTAACAAAGATGTATACAAGCTGGAGAGGGGATAATCCCCAACATTTCACATAGAGTATGAATTGGATTGGGGTTAATACCACATTCACTGAGCAATCCCATCTTCACAAGTATTAATGCTTCCACCTCAACTATGGTGAATGATGAGGGGAGGGAGTTATAGCTGCATCAAGTAATATTACTTGACTTTGGGATCATTTGCAATTTTTCCATGCTACTTGTGCCTTCAAATGTTGAGTTAATGCATGCTTCATGCCTCATGGGATATGATGGATTATGTTGCTTCCCCCATTTTTCCTTAAGTATTCTATTGGCAAACCTATGCCCTTATTTTCATACTTATCAATGGAAGAGTTTAGCTTCCTTAGTACATGATAGAATTCACATCATGCGAAGATTTTAACTAATTTTTGTGCTTTGATGACAATCTGAATTAACAAAGGCTTGAGAGGGGTTGCAAATAAAATCAAATATTGAGTTATCATCATTGTATCCCCAATCACCAAAATATGTTGAAATCCTTGTTGCTTTATTATCACTAGCCCTTGATAAGTGCTAGAGCATTTTCTTGATCACAAGTTGTGTCTCCTAGCCCCTAGGTGAAAGTGGTTCCTTGTTTTCCTTTGAGATTAAGGATGATGCCCCCCACACTTGTGGCCCCGGGATTACCTTTCAAGGTCCCATCAAAGAAGAGAATGGGTTTTTTCTTGGATTTAATCTAGATTTGAAGTTCTTCGTATGTCATTCTAAGCTGCCATGCTAAATTTTCTTTTGGTATTCTATATTGTTTTCTTGGATTGTTTGTGCTCCTTGATATGATATATTTTAAACATATTTTTTTATTTTTCTTATAGATTTGAAAATTTCTACCTCTACATTCCTTTTGAATGAACTGATTCTATAAGGAGACCTATGGCACGTGTTGTTGCTTGCCTCAGACAAATAAAGCATTTTGAGAATATGTATTTATTTATGGCCAACTAGACTTTCTAGGATAAAATTTTAGGAGCTGCCAACCATACTCGATTGAGAAGAGCATTGCTATAAAAAGAGCCAATATAATTGTTTCCCTAGATATGGAACATCTCATTCCAATCTTGTGGCATGTGGACATTTGTTCCTAAATTTGCAAAGGAAAAATTTCAAACTCTCTTAGTGTATTTGCATTTAAGAAATAAGTGAATTGAGGTTTCTTCATTCTTGTCACACAATGGACATCACGATGGCCCTTGTATTCCTCTTCTTTTCAATTTTGTAACTGCATTTTCCCATTTTCCAAAACCCAACATAATATTTTAACCTTTGGCAATTTGTCTTTGCCCCATACTGACTTCCATATCTCGATTGTTGGAAGATTTGTTTTGCTTAGTGATTTGAATATTATATCCTAGTTTGACTAATACTGCTTAGTGATTTGAATATTATATCCTAGTTTGACTACATACTGAAGTCCTTTGGGACCCCACCCTTGAACGTGTTGGGATGATTTGCTAATTGGCTTAGCCCCTTGCAATTGGCTTAACAATCCATCTCATTATTCCACTAACCTTTATGGTAATAATTAAAATTTTCCATCTTTTCCAAATGCCTTCAGCTGAGGGATCCCATTTAGAAATGCCCCACAATGAATAGAGATTATGTAATTGCATCCATTCTCACAACTCCACAAATTGTGGAAATCGATTTAGAGGGGGTCTTTCTAAAATTTGATCCTCCCATATCCTGATCCTTCCCCCATTTCCAGGCACCCATGAAAGACTATTTTGAAGGAGGTTAGTCGATGCTTTGCATAACTTCCAAATAGATGAACCTTTGATATATGGAATAAATAGGTATAGGCTCAATCTACTAGCTTGGAGGTACTTTTTGTGGATGAATAATTTCCACCTTGCATTCTCACCAACCTCCAAAGGATTTTTTCTCCCATTGATAAATTCATTGCTTGTGGATCTTTAACGTTGAGTCCTCCTTGGTCCCATGGAGAAATTATTGTGCTCCATTTTATGAGATGATACTTTTTGTTATTGTTCTTACCTCCTTGCCATATAAATTTCCTAATATTTGCCCCAATTTTTTGCAGAGTCCCTACTGGAGCTAGCATTACCGATCCCTAGAATAGGGGAAAATATGATAACACACTATTAATAAGAATTACCCTACTAGCAAGGTTTAACCAATTCCCTCCCCACTATTGCAATTTTTTATGAATTTTCCAAGTGATATTATGCCATTATATTGCCTTGGGAAAGGAGAGAGCTATGGGTATCCCCAAAAACTTAAAACGAGACTAGTTGATCACATAAGGAAATCCCATAATTCTTGCAATTGAATTGAGTAAATGTGGCGAAGCATCCCACTCGTAAATATTTATTTTTCTTTTATTTATGGTCCCTCCCAAGGAATTCATGAATTGATCTAAGACTTTTTAAATCATTCCGCTATAATAACGGACACCCCTCCCAAAATAAGTGTGTCATCAAAAAAGTGTGAGTGCCTAGTTTCTTTAGTCCCTTGGACAAGAAATATCCCTTGTAAATTGCATTGAATTATTTCATGTTCGATCCTTCTACTGAGAGACTCTGCCATTATGATATAGAGAAGGGGAGAGAGTGGGAATCCTTGCCATAGTCCTATTTTACTTTGAAAAAAAATAGGTGGGCCTACCATTGACCAAGGGGGATATCCAGGGGCATCTAATGCATGCCTTAACCCAAGAAATAAAATAATTTGCAAAGCCAAACTTTTTTAGAACTAAAAATAAAAATGAGTGATGTACTTAGTCAAATTCATTTGCCATATCTATCTTTATCACCATCCCTTTGTATTTTCTACTTATTCTTGAATGGACAACTTTTGCACAAGAAGGATGTTATCTATAATCTAACGCTTTTTCATAAAACCACCTTGATTCTCTAATATTAGATTGGGAAGGATATTTTCAGATGATTTGGCATTATCTTTATCATAATTTTATATGAAGCATTGAAAAAGGATATGGGACATTATCTATAAAATGAGGAGCCATTGGATTCTTTTGGGACGAGAGCTCAAAATGAGGAGTTCGTGCATCCTCCATTTTGAGGTTTCCATTTGCTTCATATTTTAGCATACAACCTTAGTCATATATAAATAGATAGAGAAACCATTTGGGATCAGAGCCTTGCCAGGCTATTCTATCCCCTAAATAACATTTATTATCTCCACTTCTTTGATTTCTTTAACTAGTTCCAAGTTATCTTCTTCAAAAACCAAGTGAGGGATCCTTTGAAGAATTGAATGGATTGATTCCGACTCTTCTTCTTCTTTTGTTGCATACAACTCTTTGAAATGAATAAAATCCTCTTCTTTGATGTTGTGAAAGTCAATTATCTTTTCTCCATTTTCAATTTGTATTTTTCTTGAACATTGTTTTTCTGTTGGTGGGATTTTGTCTATTTGTGAAATAAATAAGTATTTTGATCACCTAATTAGCTAGTTCTCTTCCTCTTTTTATAGGTTGTATGAACTTTCTAGCTCAAGAATTTATCCTATTGAATTTGTTGTTATTGAATTTGTTGCTCTTCCAATGCTATCTAAAAGGATTGAAGCTATTGGAGGGCATCCTTTCTCTTAAATGATGGATCTATATAATTTTGTGTAGCCCATTCCTTTAATACTTTTTTGGTTTCCATTAATTTTGTTTCCCATACATACCCAAGATAACAGCTAACTTGCTGCTTCCATGAACTTTCAATGATTGAGAATTTAACCCTCTGATAATGTAACCATTAATTTAGGGTTAAATCTAAAAGGGAGAGGACCATAGTTTTTAGGATGTTGAAACAAAAGAGAGATTGGTTTGTTGTTGGAAGAATTAGAAGGCACAATTCTTGAAATGTTTCGACATCATCCAACACAAAGTTACTATGAATGAGAAATCGATCTAGTCTAGCAACAATGTGGCTTGGACCAACCCTCCTATTAAATCATGTGTATTTTCCTCTCTTGGAATTGATATCCATAAGATCCCCATCTAATATAAAGTCTTCTATGTTCTCTCTTTCTTGGTACCGAATAATGCTTCCCCCTCAATTTTCCTTCAGAGACAAGACCAGGTTAAAATCACCTACCTTAATGCTTCTTTCTTTGTTTATATGGTCTTTCATATCTACTAAAGTTTGCCAACACTCTAGTTTCTCCTTGTAATGCATTGGAGCATACACATTGAATATAAATAAATTCTTCCCTATTCTTCTAGAGACGAGTTTTATGTAGAACCAATTCTAGTTGGATTTGGACTGAACTAATCCAAATAGATCTGATTTCTAGAGGGTGCATATTCCTCGAGAGCCCACTTTGAACTTACTGCTACTCCTTGATTGATTTTCCAAGTTTTGTTTCCAATTTCTAGTGGTTCACCTTCTCCTGATTTTGTCTCCTGGCTGAGGAAGATGGATGGGATTTCCAATTTGATTAAGTCCTTTAAGGATTCTATTTTGTGTTTACTTCCCATCCCCATACTGTTCTAGGAGACTATTTTCATTATTTCAATAATGATGGTTTAGAACTGTCTCTTTTTAGAGTTTCTAATGGCATCAAAATTTCTAGACTTGAAAGAGAGTGGATCTTTACTCCTTCCCTAGAGAACTTTCGATGTAGGTCTGAATCCCTAGGCTTTTTTTTCTTTGTTGGCCACTTCCTCTCTTTTTTCTCTAGCTATTATTCTCCCCTAATTTTTGGGAAAATGTTGCTCCTCTCAATCCTCACCTTCCTAAATATGAAGAGATCTTTTCTTGGTGACTACTTTGCTTGGATGGGTGGAATTTTTTTCTAAGACTAATTCAACTTCTTTCTTCCCTTCCTTTGAGGGATTGCTTGAAGGGGAGAACTACTCTTCTACTTGAGAATCCGTGTAAATGCGAGGCACATAATATTGGGGAGTGATGATGGGATGGTTATGAATACTTACATTCTGAGAATATTTTATGGATGACGTAAATGGCTCCATGTCTTGTTGGGACAACATTTCGAATCTATTAACCAAGGGAATTGATTTTCCTTTTTCAGTTGGAGTTTCTATTGTTGCGGTCTGACGTGATCTTGGTTTTTCTTAACAAATTTCCACTGCTCATCCTTTTCAATAGGATATTGCACTGGAGTTGTCTTTTTGCAATCCTTTGCAAAATGCCCATATTCATGGCATGCTTTGTATTTAAATGAAAGTTCCTCATAATCCAGTTTTTGCATGTGGCTCCAATTGCGTAGTTTCAATCTTATTGGTTTAGGAATAACTTTATCCAAATTGACATATACACATATACAAGTGCATACAAATACTGTATATTAGGGTTTAGACTTATTGATGAATTTCCCAGATTGTTTCCAATGGATTGAAGTGACTCATCATTCTAATAGTGGAGGGGCAGATTAGGAATCCTTAACTAAACTGACACTACTGAGGGAACATCCACTTTAGGATCAAAATCAAGGGTCCATCCCTTGAGATACATTTCTCTCAGACCCATGAAGTAGGGGCAATTTATGAAAATCAAGTTTCAGTGTTCTTTCAGCCCAAACAAAAAAGAATAAAAGCCTCTTCCATGTAAGTAATAAGACAACTTTCCTTTGATCATAGCCATCAAGTTATTTTGCATCCATGGATCCATTGTTCTTGGGGATGTTTAAGAGCTAGGTATTTAACACAGGGAGATACAATGGGGAGAAACGCATCTAGAATTTGATTGGCCTCCTTCACAAATCAAGATGGATGAGCTTCCTTGATTGATTTGCTTAGATAAGTGACAAGGGATTCGAAGGCCATGGCTTCTATAGAAGGAGGAAGAGGATAGAATCCTCTTGAAGCCATGCTCAGGAGGGCCAAGAGAAGAAGGCATGGTAGGGAGCACACAAATAAGTCTAGGGATAAATGCTAGGGTGTAGAGTATTAGATGTTGTTGAACATACAAAATTGCAATTTCATAAAAAAATTGCTTTGTTGGATTCTAGTGATGGAAAACGAGAAAAATTTAAAATTATAGAACATTTATCCTTTTGCGATTCAAAATTATGGTTGAAATTTTCTAATATGAAAATAGTATGATGAAATACCTCTTCTTTACAACAAAAATATCTATCATTTTCCATGCTTGAAATCACTTAGGCTTAATATGTAATTGGGGGTATCTATTTTGCAAAATTTCCACAATAATTGCACTTGGCCTCTATTTCAAGGCACAATATTCTTATGTAGGGAAGACATCATAATTGCATGAGTGAAACAACTAACAAGCAGTGGACGAAGTGTCTAGGATATTTGAACTTTTATGGGAGGTATGAAATATCTCTTCTTTACCATTGAACTAATCTCTTATTGGCAACTTCGAAAGTAATTTAAATAACACAATATAATAATCATGACATACATTGCTCTCCAATGTTAAGCATATACTTTTATGATTTTAATACTATTAATTGATATGTGTACAATGTTAAGCCCTAAATATTGACTCACTACCCCTTAATTGGGGCATATTACATTAGTAATGTTTATTTATTTATGTCAGCTTTAGTCCATTAGTTGTAATTATACCTCCTAGTCTCCTATATATACCAAGGAGACATTTTCATTTGGAATCATCTTGTATTTGAACATTTATGTGGACATAAGGAGGTTTCACCCTCGAAGAGGCTTATTATATGAATTTTTCTCTTTTTCAAGGCATTGAGTACTTATTCTGAGGTTTTTCTATGCTATATTGATATTTGGTTCCTAACATATGGTATCAGAGCTCAAGGTCTTAGGGTTTCGCTGCTACATCTGAGACACCTTGGAATTTTCGCTATAATTTTTTTTCTAAAACAATTCAGAAGGAACACATTGGAGGATATTTATTAGACGTATCAAGGTATGTTGGGTTAAAATTTCAGCTCCTGAGGCCTTATACTTTCAGAGATACAGTCTTTCTAAGATAGGGTTTGGGAATAATCCCGAATTGAGTCATTGCGTAATTTTCGCTATAAATTTGTTTCTGTAACGTTTTAGACCCTGAAATCTAGAGGATATTCACAGAAATTAGTAAGGTATCTGTGGTAACAATTTAAGCTTCTGGGTCATCTTAAATTTGTAGATACACTCTGTGGAAGATAGGGTATCTGAATAGTCCTATTGACTAGTCTCAAGTAGGTGTTTCGGGTAAAACAATCATAACTTATTCCTAGAGTATCCAAATTGAGTGAGATTAGTTGCATTGGATAGTGGAAAGCTCGTAGTAGTTTGGGTACGAGTTTCATAATTTTATATCAATTATTTTGTGCGGGGCACGCTATACAAGTGAGGTCACCTAGAAAGGAAAAAACTCAGCAAGTTGTGGGGAAGTTACCGTAAATTCCACTTGGCACATCCAATTTTGATCAGACCTATGGCATTGCAGAGAAGAAATATCAGAGACCTACAAAAAAAGAAAATTTCATACTTAGAAGGGCCGAAATTTTGGAGATACAATAAAAGGAAGATTGTCTAGCAGAACCACCTCAAAATCAAGGTTTAAAGTGATACTTGGCCAACATGCCACCAAAAAAGGGAACTTCTACACCAAATAAGCCTCCAGAAAATCCTACTTGGACTCTTGATGAAGTTGAAGAAATGCGTAGGGACATAAATGATTTACAAAAGAAGACAGTAACAAAATATGAACTACAAGAGATGGAAGCTAAGTTGGAGGCAAGAATAATTTAGTGAATGCCTATTGAATTAACTCTAACCACTAGCTATTTCAGATGAGCGCGAGCGGGAGCGCGCGTTAGGGTTCAGTGTTGGTGCGGAGTGTAGAGTGATTCCATGGCGGCGCCTGGGGGTGGGGAGGCCGCCCCCCCTCCTTCGAGATCAGTCGAGGATGCCTTCCGAAGGCTTGTCAACAGTAGAGGGAAGAGGTCCTCCCCTCCGGTGATTCCGGAATTTATCAAGAAGATGGAGGAAATACCTGAAATCGCTTTACCCGAAGAGAAACCAATGAAAATTGCCTTGGCGTTGGCCCAAAAGGGTTTAGTGGGTCAGTTTATGGGTCTTTGGCCGTCCACCAAGACTACAGATGACTGGATTCAACGGAACTGGAGGCCAAATCTGGAACACGGAGTTACCTGTTATCCAGTTGGAAGAGGGTTCTTTGTGTTTGAGTTCATCTCAGAAAAAGTTTGAGACTTAATCTTCAGGAATGGTCCCTACTTCATGGGGACGCAGGGTCTATATCTAAACAAATGGACACCTGATTTTGATCCCTTGGTGGACACGCCCAAGGAATTGCCGGTGTGGGTCAGACTACCAAACCTCCCAATGCACTGCTGGGATTTCGAATCACTGCAGAGGATAGGGAACGGAGTTGGCAGGTTCATCGACAGAGCTGACAAAAAAGGACAGTACACCTGCGCTAGAGTCTATGTGGAAGTCGATCTTGAAGCGGGCCTCCCTGAAGCAGTAAAGCTCACCGTTGGAACCTGGACCCATTATCAGAAACTAGATTACGAGCACCTACCATTCAAGTGTCGGAACTGTCAGGAGCACGGTCACTTCCAAAGACACTGCCCCAAAATGCAAACCACTGGGAAAGAAGACACAGAAGGCTGGCAGAAGGTGAAGAAAGGGAAAAACTCATATAATGCTAAAAGCAAGGACAAAATGACCCAGGGACCATCAAAAGATGGCAGTTCAAAGCAAAACCTCCATGAAGCCCCAAAAGAAAAGCAAATCCCCACAAATGAACCAGAAGGAGAGAAATACAAAATGCCATTGCCCCCAGTTGAACCATTCTCTCCTTCCACAGCTTCCAGTCCGACAAAGGAGAATATCAGTTTGGACATGGATACAGAAGTTGAAACCCCGGAGGAGGAGGACACAGAAGCAAGCAGTCCGAAAGGAACACCAGACCAACCAAAGTGGGGAAGGAAGACTGAGAAGAAGAGAAGGGAAGAGCAATCCTACAAGGAAGTGGTTCAAGGTACACAATATACAATCCTAGAGATGGTGAACACCAGATCGGGGGCGAAACTAGGGAAGACACCGAAGGGAGGTCTCCCACCATATCCAAGTAAATAATGCAATACGTCTCTTGGAACTGCAGAGGACTGGGAAGCAGCCTGAAAGAGGAAGCCATAAAGGACTTAGTAAGGCTTGTGAGGCCAGAATTCCTCCTTATCCAGGAGACGAAAATGGAGGAGGAAGACCTCCTCAGGGCAAGCGGTGCGTTCTGGAAGAAAGGCCCTGGGCGGTCAGTAAGCGCTAGAGGAGCCTCGGGGGGATTAGCAACTTTCTGGGACTCCGCAAAGCTCGATCTAGTGGAAGAAGAAGGAACCACCCATTGGTTATTCACCAAACTGCACCATAAAGACTCTGGACATCTGGTAAGTCTTTTTAACTTGTATGTCCCTGTTTCTTTTAATGAGAAGAAAGAATGTTGGGACTCATTAAAATCGTTTCTCAATCGGAATGACATTGAGAACTTAGTAGTGGCGGGAGATATAAATGTGACCCTCTCGCTGGCCGAGAAGAAAGGGGGTTCTATTGTTCGGGACCCTGCTAGAGAATGGGTAGAAGACCTGATGTCGGATTGGGAATTGGAAGACATTTCACCAACCAATGGGAAATATACTTGGTCCAACAAAAGGATAGGACCAGGTCACATAGCAGCCAGGCTTGATCGCTTCCTCATCCACTCCTCCTTTCTTACCCTTGGACTCATGGCGACCTCCAAGATTCTCCCGCACTACACCTAGGACCACAAACCAATTTCCCTCTCCCTCTCTCCTGGTTCAGCGCTAGGCCCTATTCCATTTAGATTTTGCCCAATTTGGACAGGTCAAGATGGCTTTCTCAACCTAGTCGAAAACACCTGGAACGAGACTATCTCCGGGTCCCCCTTTTTTGTTTGGGAAGAGAAGCTCAGAAGATTCAAAGCTAACCTAAAGATGTGGGCTAAAAAGCTAGGATCTCCCATGAACGAAAGAAAAAGAACTCAGAAGATGTTGGAAAGGCACCAATTGATCATGGAAGAAGCCCAAGTCACCCAGGAGCTACTCAGTCGGGAATCTGAGATTCAAAGGGAGTATCACAAAAGCTGCAGAGAAGAGGAAATCTATTGGAGAGTCAAATCAAGGGTGCTATGGCTTCGAGATGGAGACAAGAACACAACTTTCTTCCAAAAGCAATCCCAGGAAAGGAAAAATTATAACTCCATCAGTGAGATTCAATGGCAAGACCAAGTCATTATGGACTTCCAAGGTATGAAGGAGGCGGCTCATTCATTCTTCAAGAACGTTTACTCAACACCTGATATGGAGGCTTTGGACTCGAACTCCTATCCTTTATCAGAAATTCCAGCCCTGGTTAATGAAGATGACAACTGGATGTTGAACATGCCCGTTAGCATTAACGAAATTAGGAAAGCTGTCTTCAATACGGATCCAGACAAAGCGCCTGGGCCAGACGGGTTCACAGCCCGTTTCTACACTTCCTGTTGGGATATAATAAAAAAGGATTTATGCAGAATGGTTATGAAGTCTCAGAATTGCACTAAGATGGGTGGCAACACTAATTCTTCTTTCTTGGCTCTCATCCCAAAAGAAAAAGGCGCTAAAAACTTCAACAGATTCAGACCTATATCCCTTTGTAACACGGGTTATAAAATCATTACCAAAATAATGGCTAATAGACTCAAAAGAATTTTGCCGAAATTGATTCCGGAAAATCAAGGAGGGTTTGTGAAAAGGAGACAGATTCTAGATAACATTATTCTAGTCCAAGAAGCCATCCATACCAGCTGCAAGAAAAAAGAGAAGGGCATGGTAATCAAGCTAGACTTAGCCAACGCATTCGACAGGGTCATACATGACTTTCTGTTTGCAGTCATGAGGAAATTTGGGTTCAAACAAAAGTTCATTGAGTGGGTTAAGGCCTGTATTACAGCCCCTTGGATCGCCCCCTTGATAAATGGTCATCTTGCCAAGTTTTTCCAGGACTCAAGAGGGCTAAGGCAAGGCTTCCCTCTCTCCCCTGTGCTCTATGTCATTCAAGCCTCGATGCTAAGCTTCCAATTGCAGAGGTGTCTTCAAAGCAGAGTCCTACCAGGCATAAGAGTAGTTCCTATAGTCAAATAGGTTAGCCATGCCCAGTTCGCTGATGACACCCTTTTATTGGGTGATGCCAACCTCAAGACAGCAAGGAACTTCAAAACTGAACTTGACCTTTACAAAGCCAGCTCTGGCAACGAAATAAACTATCATAAAAGTAAGATTTTTGGATGGAACTGCAACCCGCGAGAATCACTGCAGATAGGATGGATTCTTGAGATGGAAGGTATCACAACCTGGGACAACTTCATCTATCTGGGGATCCCAATTTTCAAAGCCTCCTCTAAGGTCGCGCACTGGCTACCCCTGGTGGACAAACTCAAAAACAAGATCCATGCGTGGGGAGAAAATTGGCTCAACAAAGCAGGTAAAGTTGTGTTGATGAACTCGGTCATTACCAGCCTCCCAATTTATCAGTGTTCGGTGCTCCTCGCTCCTAAGACAACAAATAAAATCGATGAACTGCTTCGGAGATTTCTTTGGGAAGGAGGCAAAAATTGTGAAAAGAAACTCCACTTAGTAAAATGGGACAAGGTCAAGAATCCAAAGATGGAAGGAGGTCTTAGTATCAGATATGTGGCTGTTCACAGTCTTGCTATGGGAGGTAAACTTTTGTGGAATATGATTACCGGGAAAAGAACCTGGAGCAAGCAAATTCTCAGGAAAAAATACTTTATAGGTGATAGAGAAAGATGCCTTGAGAGGCCTGCAAAAGTGCAGAAAGGTTCCCCGATCTTCACCTTGTGCCAAAGAGCCCTGCCTTTCTTTAATCCAAAGCTTACCTAGATACCGGGGAACGGGACAAAAATTAGGATCTGGGAGGACTCCATTCTTGGAGAACAACCCCTTACATGTTTAAGAGAAACAAGGAACATCAAGGATTGGCTCTTGTCTAACAATTGCAGAACGCTATGGGACATCTCCCTCTGGAAGAATTATGACAAAGTATCCTGGGAAGGATGGAATCTAGGGAACTATCCGGACGAGATCAAAGAGGAAGCAACACTTCTGTTGGATTTCCTTCAAGGGAAGTCTCCAATTAGTGCCAGATCCAAAGATAAGTGGGGATGGGGTTCAGATTCGGGGTTATACACAATAGCAGCTGGCTATTCGACAATTCTTGAACTGCCGTGGGTCCCTCCTAATCCAGGCCCGTGGAAAGAACTATGGAACTTTTCCTCAATCCCTAAAGTAGACATATTTGTTTGGACCCTGCTCCACAACAACATCTTAACCTATGATAATCTAAAGAGGAAAGGCTGGGAAGGGCCTTCTCGGTGTCCTTTGTGCAATTAGGCAGAAGAAACCACTGTGCACCTTCTCCTTAACTGTGAGTTCTCCAAAGAATCTTGGGCCTCCTCTTAGGTCCG